>VXBJ01000788.1:166814-205617 GCA_013400055.1 Nycticryphes semicollaris | reverse complement strand
TTTTTTTTCCCCCAACAGCCCAACAGTGCAAGGGATTGTCAGATCTTTTCCTGGCAAGCAGTACTGTATTACAGTGAAAGGTGTGTTAGATTGCCTCTAAGCTGCTTCATATAGTTGTATTGTTTTATAGTGTAACTATCACAACTTTTAGAATGATACTTTAAGGTGTTAAAGAAAAATCGAACTAAAGAATGCTTTAAGCATTCAAAACAGTGTAACCAAATATCTAAGTTTGAATTGATCAGTGAGGGGTCTACTCAGCTGCTGTCTTTATTGGTGCTGGTTTTCTACCACTTGATTTTAGCTTGTAGTAGTTCTTAATAGATCTTTCCATTTGGTTGAGAAACTATTGCTGGCTGACTCTTTAAATCTGATTAGGAGGTGGCTAACATGGAATTGTGTGTGTCCTCCTAGTGAGTAGAGTGGGAAGACAGGTTATGCTGGATGGTGCAGTTCTGTGTAAGGAATGTGATTTAATGGACAAAGATTAAAAAAGGTTGTTCCAAATCTGACTACAGTGCAGAAGTGTAATTTAGCAGGTTTTGCAACCTATTGGTATGAGAGATAGAGTGAAATATAATTGCAGGAAATGTAGCATTTTTTCTTCAATGTTAATTAAATTTTTAGAAGCAAGAAGCATCAACAGATTATATGGATAAGCCTGTAATTTACTGATAACTGCCCTTCCTCTGACTGACTTTTTTTTTTTTTTTAATACTTTTATTTTATAGAATAATTTTCCCCATCCAGATTTCACAGCTGCCTTTGGAATCAGTCTTATGTCTGACTCTCTTCGGAATCCAAAATCAAAGTAGTGGGAGTTCTCCTGACTCAAATAAACAGAGAAAGGGCCCAGAAATTTTGGGTCAGGTTTCTCTACCTCTTTTTGATTTTAGGCGGTAAGTATCCAAAATATGAGAAGGGGATTAATATGACTTATTCTATATGAAGTTTACTTGACTCTCATAGCTACAGTACTGACTTCTCTGCCACTGAATGTAGTAGGCCATGATAAAGGTAAGAATTGTAAACTGTCTTGTTACAGAAATAATACCTTCTGTTAAACAGGGTACAAAACACAGTCCTGTGTTATAGTATTTCCATCTAACTGGCCAAAAACCCATATTTGCTGAAGGAACTTGAATATTGTTTAGAGCAAAGTGATTTCGTTTGCAGGAAATCTTCATACTAATGTGGTCCAAAAGAGGTCACGTTAGTACAAACTGTTTAAGTATGCAGGAGTTTGGTGTCTTCTGAGAAATTCACTAACATTCAGGTGTTGCCCTATAAGTCATACGCAGTTGAAGTATCTGTGGGAGTCACCGTCTATTGAACAGAGAGCCTCCGTTCTACTGAAGGAGTATGGTCTTGGCAGGTGGTGTTATTCTTTAGATGCATCTTTGCCTCGGGTGCAAAATACTCAATGCTGCACGTTTCAGAAGTTTACATATGCAGGAGCCAAACTGGAGAATTTTTGATATATTGGTTTTGGTTTTTTCTTCAATCCTTTTACAAATTCCTAGATCTGATAATAGGCTGATAATATATAAGCCAACAAGGGAATTTACGTACTGCTTAAAATCTAGATATATTTTAAAGTACAGGTGTATTTTCAAAGATTGGAAGAACTGGTTTACTTTTTCCTTCAACAAGTTTCTGAGTAATCGGCATCCCAGGATATGCTGAAATTATTCCTTTTGATTTGGAGCCTAATTTATTTGAAAAAATAAAATAAAAGGATAATTAACTACTGTGTTAAACTTATGGCATACTTCTAGTTCTGGATCCTGCTACACCTTTTTCACTAAGAATGGAAAGCCTACTGTAATTTCCCTCAGTTAAGCGTTCCTGGATTTGTTCAAGCTGCCTTGTCCTTGAAACTGTGAAGTGTATTTTGGAAATACTTATTATTTTGGTAGCTATTCAGTGAAACATAACCAATAGACTTGAACCACAGATACCAGAATAAGGCATGATGTTGCAGAAGTGATCACACCGTTGCAACATAGCTTCAGGATTTACGCTTAAGATTTTCTATTTCTACGTGCTTCTGACTTCTAGGACTTACTGGAATCTTAAATTATCTAGTTGTCAACCAAAGATGCAGAAAGACAACCAAGAATTTCCTGGACAGTTACTTCTATGTATTGCTTAGGTCTGTTCTGTGTGGTTTGCGTCATCTGGTTCTAGATATGGCTTTACTTGTGCTGCTTCCTCTTTTATATGGTGATGATCCCAACAGCTTGGGGGTGCTTAAGAGTTTGGGCTTCCCTGCATTGCAAAGATGGCCTGTAGCTGCTTTTAGTCTGGACTGAAACTTGGATTTCTTTTCATAAATGGTGCTTATTTTAGTCTTCTGTTTAAATGTTGCATTTCAGTCTCCTACCTAAATATCACATTTCACAGTATTTGATTGAAAACATAGCTTTTGTTTTGATTGGAATTGCAAATTTATCATGTCTTCACGCTGCATAGTATTCTCGTAGTAGTTAGGTTGAGGAGAAAACTGTATTTTCTGTTTATGCAGAGCACTACTAAAGAACATGTTTTGCCAGCATTTACTGAATGGCATGTATGCAGCACCTGTAGAGATGCTAGTGATCTAATCTGCTTGCAGCCTACATAAATTAAATCCAGACCTAGGTAATTAAAGATAGTAGCCAAATATTCCACTTAAGGTTCAGAATAGCATCAATAGCAGGCAGGAGCTAAAATTTTTAGTTAACTAATTTTTAGTTAACTAACAGGAAGAATAAAAGGTTATATATGTGCTTTGGAAGAATCTGTAGACAAGTTAAAATCTCTTCAGATGCAGTGTGTGTGGAGTGGCTTAACATATCTTTACTTGTGGATGAGACAGAAGGCAAGTATTTTAAACTGTTAAGTTATGCTTTAGTGATGTGATTTAGTAATTTGTATAAGCTCCCTGTTAATCAATATTTATATATAAGAAACTTTCTTTGAAACACATCTTTCAAAATATACTTCAGACGAGACAGAAGTTTTAAGGGCTGAATGTTAGGCACAGAATGGATTTAGGAAGTGTCCTGCAGCTGGAAACAGTATTAATATTGGGAAGAAACTAGCAAATACAAACATCATCTGACATGTGCTTGCAGAATCTAGTAATGCGGAAAGTCCAGGCAAATGGCGATGTCTATAATATTCATATGCCTGTGCCTTTTTTTTTCTGATAAGGTAAGAAGATGTGTGTGTGTTCAGTTTACTCCTCAGAGGCAAAAGTATTCCTTTTCCCCCTTAAGAAACAGGGAACACTTAATTTAGCTGTATCAGATGTGTCAGCACTGAACTTTTCCCTTACACTTTTACACCTAAAAGTTGTATCCAGTATTTTAAAGGAATTAAAGTATGGGAGATATCCAGTGAAATTCACTTGACAGTTGACGATCACAGTTCCTTTAAGCTCTGAGCTGTATTGGCTAGTAGAGTTTGATTTCCTGTGTTCTTTTCCAAACATCAATGTTTAAATACTTGTCCCAAGATAAACTCTTATCTCTGCAGTAGAAGCACATATACAATTTGAACTATCTTTCTATACCAACTAATATTTTGGAATTGTTTCTTTGTAGTGGCCATTGATCTTCTCCAAGTAGTATTCTAATCACTAGTATCTAGTTGAAGTAAACAGATCGTGACATTAATAACCTCTACATGTTTTTTTTTTCTCAGGTTGTTAACGTGTGGAACAAAGCTCTTGCAACTCTGGACCTCATCACATCCACACCATGCATCGGGGATGGCCAGTAAGAAAGGAAATACAGAAAGAATAGTATTGCAGGTTATATATAATTCTGACTCGATCTGACTATGTTTTGTTTGAATATTGTCACTTGTAACTCTTACATGAGTAGTAAAAGATCAATTAACGTTTTGGGGAGAGTGTAAATATTGCCATGTCATATCTGAAAGCCAGCGCAAAATAGTGATTATTAAGCATTAAGGGCAAAGAATGGAAAGGTGCTCTAATTGTATACAAGTCAGTTAGCGAATCACTATCTTGAAGTAGGAGAAATTGGAGGTGACACAGTAGTATATGCTACCAGTACTATCTTTGAAAAGCAATCTATAGAAATCTATATTGAGATGGGATTTGTCAAAACCCCAAACAATAGCAATTCCAGTTTCTATACAGAACATAATCACCTCTCATTCTAAATTCAGAGTCCAGATTTCTCTCTGAAGAGAAGGCATCCTGTTAGGCATGGCTTAGCAGTCCCAGGACATGTCTGGAGCTGAAGGCTGGGTTGAAACCACTGGTGCAGATTTTAATAGTTCTTTGACTAGTCTCCACTCTAAGGGCTCTCCCTTCACTTCTGAGGGACACTGCGACTACTGAATTGTGCAACAGAGTTATCATACACTTAAGGGCCACAATTGCATAGAATAATTGAGATAGAAAAAAAATAGTCAGGAAACTGCCTGAAAATTGTTACACATGTAGAACTGAAGAGTTAGTTGCCTCAACATCCAAGTCTGCTGAAAGGGAGAGCTTTCTGTGCGGTTCTTAAGGATTTGCATAAGGATTTTTGTTGGGTTTTTTTTTTTTTTAGATTGATTTCCCATCCCATGCTTTTGATATTGAATATAAAATTCCTCAAGCTGCAAAGACTACTGTGCATCATTCCATAGAAACATTACAAAAACCATTGAGAGAACGACTCCTTGCCATTCTCTCCAAGGATAACACCATTGGGTATGTTCACCTCTTTCTAGCTATGGCCTAATTGTACGTGACAATTTGTGGGTATGCACTGCTTATTTATTCTTCCATTACTTTAATATGGTTCTAGTATATTTTGAAGCCCTGTGGAGACGTAAACAAGAGATCGAATTAAACTGGCAAAGTAATGGTTCTGACATAATCAATTTACTTGTGTTTTCTGTGGCACATGCCATAATACTCTCTGTTACAAGGTTGCTACCCTTTCAGCAGTCTGTCATATACGTGATATATTTTATATATATATAAAATAGGCATATGCTATATGCCTATTCCTTCTTGGCAGTTCTTCAGTTACAGGAAGCAGTGGCAGTTTTAGCAGTAGCTGTTCATATGCTGTGGAAGCTTTTCTGGCAGGCTTTCCCACTATTCTCTACCAAGCTAACATTAACATTTTGGTTTATTTCAGATTACACTAAAACTTATTCTTGTCCTACCCAAATTACAACTTTGAACGACTGTTTTCATAACGTTTGAAACTTTATTTTGTTTCTCATTTTGACTTTTGTGGAGGAAACAGACATTTTAATTTCATCCCATGTTATGTGTTAAATCATCTGTATGTATACGGTGACCAGTAGCATTGGGGTTATTCAGCTGATGGTCTGTAATGTATGTTATAAACAGAAATGCTTTTCTTTTCAGGTTATCAAAAGAAGATAAAGAATTTTTGTGGGAGAAGAGACATTATTGTCATAATCATACCAATAGCCTACCAAAAATACTGGTTAGTGCCCCTCACTGGGACTGGGCAAGTCTTCCAGAAATATATTCCTTGCTTCAGCAGTGGCCTCCTTTATCACCCTTAGCTGCACTGGAACTACTAGATTCAAAGTAAGAAAAATTATGTAAACAAATTCTCTGTACGTGTTGTGCACTTAATGACTTCTCTTCAGTAGAAGATTCTGAATGCTGTTCTTGTGGAAAATATTGCTGAACTTCTTGTAGCAAAAGCTAAATTTTCTTAAAATTTTAAAGAACACGTGCTTACTTTATTCATGTAGGATTAACCAAGTCACGTAGTGAAAGAATAGCAATAGTGGTTAGCATTCTGAATTCTAATTTGTGAGAGGAGAGCAAGCATTACAGCCAAGCTATCAAGACTGAAGTTTTGAGAGATTAGTATGCGTGTCCTAAACATGGACATATGTTTGCATCTTAGGTAATGAAGCGCCTCAAACTTGTAGGTCCTTTATTGAGCTGTTAAAGGCTTTATATTGGTTATTTTGTATCTAGCTGTTCTTAAAAAAAAAAAAAAAGAAATCCTACATGAACAGAATAAACTTCATGTGGCTTTGTGGTGGTTTTCTAGGTTTGCTGATCAGGAAGTACGAAACACAGCTGTGAATTGGATGGAGACATTAAGTGATGATGAGTTAACAGATTTCCTCCCTCAATTTGTGCAGGTAAGACTTTCTGCCTCCAATGAAGTTTGAATATATTGGGGTTTTTCTCTTGAAAACGTGAAGGAATTGCTGATTACTAGTAGCAGAAGTGCAATTGCATGTCTCTCTAATGAATACCCTTAATGCATATTATGGAAAACATAGGAGTAAATAATCGCTCTGTGACTGTCCTATGGATCTGTGGTGATTCTGTCTGTGCATTAGTCAAAAATCTCAGTCTTCATCTAGAATTAAACCCAGACCCGCTTTATTTCATTTTCTTTGCATTTAGGCGTTGAAGTATGAAACCTACCTTGACAGTGCTCTTGTCAAATTTCTTTTGGCTCGGGCACTGGGAAGTATTCGAATAGCACACTACCTATATTGGTAAGATGTTCTTTGTTCCACTGTTCACATAATGTTTACTATAAGATTAATTTTTCTAGAATAAACCCCACAATTTCTTAATATCTTAGTTCATAACAATGAATGGTATGAACAGAGACTATAAGAAATATAGATCTTGGTGTTTTTATGAAAAAACAGTCAGTGCCTCTACAAGGCACAAACTTCTTGCCTTTTATATCCTCTGTATCAGTAACTTCATATATATTTATATAGTACTGATTCAATAAAATATTTTAATGTCTTAGTATTGCATTGTTTGCAGTATTTTCCATAAGAAAATTTAACTTAAATCCTTTATTTCAGGCTTCTTAAGGATATACTGTATGATACAAAGTATGGTGTAAGGTATGAGCAAATTCTTGGAGCTTTTCTTTCAGTCTGTGGAAAAAGGCTGAGGGAAGAGCTGGAGAAGCAGACCAGACTCGTGCAGCTTCTTGGAATGGTAGCAGAGAGAGTAAAGCAAACAAGTGTATCTGCTCGTCAGGTGTGTGCATATTTTTAATATTCTATGGGAAGATTACACTGAGTATACCTTCAAAACAATCCACTCAATTGCCTTTTAGTCTAAGTTCAATAAAACCTTGTGTATAATAGGAAGATCTATTTGTCTGTTGTGCTGCATTTTAACAAGTTAATGGCTTAATGAAGTTCATGTTTTTGTCAAATTTGTTGTCATTCTAAATATAAGAATGTGTGAGGTGACATGGTAAGAAAACAGGATGGTTTCTGTGTACAATAAACTGGAATTGGATTTAAACTTCTTACTGTTTAAGAATGGTCCTGTTTTGCCAAAGAAGGGGATATCTGTTTATATGCTATCAACTTACAGTTTGATAGTGTGATGCTATCATCCGATTCAGTAAAAAAAAAAAACCAAATCCCAAACTTGTGTGATATCAGTGTTGTACTTGTTAGGCTTCTGTATTTTTAGTAGCTAAAACAGCAGTTGTAATTTCTAGTATTCCTTTGACACCAAGGAGTTAAAAACACTGGCTTCGGGATAACTTTTTCCAAAAGTTTTCTGTAGATGCTCTCATTAGGAAAATGTCAGCTGATTATTTTTTTCTATTATTACTTTTTTTGTCTGCAGGCTGCCTTGCAAAATGGTATGGAACGTGTGCAGTTATTTTTCTTGAAGAATAAATGCCGTTTACCTCTTAACCCCAGTCTTGTGGCAAAAGAGTTAAATATGAAGGTACTACTCATTCAGACTTTCAAAACATTTATGGAAAAATTACATGTAGGCAAAGCTTTTTTAAGCAAGGCAAAAAAAAATCAAATGAGGTGCTGGAAAGCTCTTTATGCTTGGGGGGAGGGGTTGAATTAAAAATTCTGATTCAATGAGGCAGTGCAGATACTCTGAAACTGGTCAAACTATCCACTACTGGTTGTGTCCGAGAAATGTACTGAATCCAGGGAGGGAGACTAGCTTCATTTTATTGTGAAGGTCCAGAAAGTAATAACGTAGGAGAAGCAGGTAAATTATTTTTCCAAAACCCTGCAGGGTTTGACAATACCTGCTCAGCCACACTCTTCATTTTTATATCATCGTGCGTGACTGAGAACCTACAGGTCTGTGAGCACTGGATTTACTCTTGTATGGAGAGACAGTTTGTCTTGCTTTTCTTCTCTACTGTTACTATGAAATCATGAGTATATACTCGTAAAAGCAGATAAATAATAGTGTGAAATATGCAAACACTAGCTTTATATAGTATTTTCTAGGTTTCAAAAAAAGATGCTGATAAAATATTTACCGATATTTTATTCACTTTTCCTTTCAAAATGCATAAAAACCATCACTCTGCAGCAGTATTGGCTTTTGTACAAGAAGTCAGCAAATAACAGCCAAAGGGCTCTTTATTCAGAAGAAGCACGTATTTGCCACAGTCGCAATGTTAAAAGTCTGAATAGACACATTGTGTGTTAAACCTGCTTGTTGTCAGAATGTCTTGTTTTCTGGGCTGGCAGGAGTAGTCCTTTTTGAGTATTAACACTAAATCTGTTTGTAGGCATGTTCTTTCTTCAGCTCCAATGCAGTACCATTGAAAGTTGCACTGATAAACGCAGACCCTCTGGGAGAAGAAATTAATGTGATGTTTAAGGTAGGCCTTACCATGTGGATTGGAGAAAAAAAGTTCTTGAATGATAACCACTATTTCTTTGGTATCAATTAGCTTTACCCTAGACCAATAAGTTTAGTTATTTTGTGAGTTTGTTCCTGTGTATCTAGAAACCAACATCTGAACAGGCTGTAAACTGCAAGGAAGTCTACTGCATGTGAAGGCTTAACCGTAGCCTATTTCTTTGTAAGTGTGTAAGAGGATAGTAGCATAATGTGTCACTTCCTAGCAACGTAAAGCAATTTAGCATATTATGCCTCTAGTTAATATTTGTTCTTCCATTTAAGGTTGGAGAAGATCTGAGACAAGATATGTTGGCTTTACAAATGATTAAGATTATGGATAAGATCTGGCTGCAGGAAGGACTGGATCTACGGATGGTTATCTTCAAGTGTCTCTCAACTGGAAAAGACCGAGGTGCAAAGCCAGATGCTGCTTATAATTTTTGCTCCCCTACTTCAATTTCTTGTCACACTGATAATGAAAAATTTCTGTGTGGAGGCAGGCCCAAGAAGCAGTGGAAGGTCAAAAGCCTTCCATGCAAGGAACTTCAGAATTCGAGAGTATAGGAAGTTAAATTGTTCTGAATTTCCTGATGTCTGAGTTGCATTTAAATGTGCTTCTTCTCTTGAGTCCCGAGACTCTCAGGTGTTCTCTTGTCAGCAAAGAGTGGAGCAAACAAGTAAATGTAATGATAAATGCTGTTTCTCTTGATGCCCTTACTGCAACACAAGAAATAATGGTGCCGTAGCAATCCTCATTTTGAAAGTTTATGGTGAAAGAATGTATTCAAGTCAAAACTGAAATTCTAAAGTATTTGATCCGCTGCACTTGCGTCAGGGAGTATCATTCATGTACTGAAATGTGCAAAATGAAGAAAAATGTAAGGCACACAGCACTATCTCCACAATTAGTGTTACATGTGGGAAAATGTCTTTAGTAATATGAGGCTGTCTTTTAGGTTTCAAACCAGGTCACAGAACTCTTAAGATTGACTGTAAAGACCACCCAGCACCTTGAACATGCTTTTTGCTAGTTTTCACGAATTCTCTAGAGCTAGTCAATAGGAAGCACAAGATCCTTAAAAGGATAAACAGTAACTTAAATATTTCTTCAGTTAAATGCTAGAACAGCATGATGAAAACTCCTAAAAACATGGATACATTGGAAGTTTAGATTGGCAAAACTAATAAAAAAGCTTCTATTTATGTAAGACTTGCTCTTTACAGAAACAGATGGCTTTTCCTCCTACTTTGTATGATGACTTGATTGTGTAGCATGTTACATTTTTTTTATTGCTGCTAATTTTACTATTCCTAAAGTACTTGGATGATTAAAGTAGAAAGAAAAATGGATGTAAATTACAGATTTGTCTTTAGTAGCACTTGCCAGGATAGAAGTAAAATTCTGTTAATCAAATGTCTTCCTCTTACGATTTAGCAATACAAATATTTTTAGTAAATGGTATCTCCAAAATCAGGCCACATGTAAAGCCCACTGCCTTATTTCTGGAGCAACAGTCTGCTCTGTTTCAACACTTGACAGCAGTTAAAGTTACGAGATTTCTTAAGCGTCAGTGTATGAGAAATGTCAGCGTCAAAATATTTTTGCAGTTATTGCTTATAGACTAGTACTAGTTCATGTAGTAGAAACTAATTATTCAAAGTATAATTTGTATGTGCATTCTACCAGCCGTAACTAATCGTAGTAAAGTAAGCCCAACTTGTATTGCTACATGTCTTTCATTGTATGCTTTGTAATACGTAGTCTGTGGAAATGTTTAGTTGACTAATAGCACTATTTTTACACCTAACTGTTTTGAACGAAGCTAGTCTGAAATGATAAAAGCCATCATTGTCAAGAAAGTTTTGACTGAATAATTAAAATGCAGTATAACTTAAGGAGATGTTTAAATACACTTTGTTATATTTTATATAAAGGCATGGTAGAGCTTGTTCCTGCTTCAGACACACTTAGGAAAATTCAAGTGGAATATGGAGTGACAGGTTCTTTTAAAGACAAGCCTCTGGCAGAATGGTTGCGAAAGTATAATCCTACAGAGGAGGAGTATGAAAAGGTAACTTTTTCCCAGTGCTGTTCTTTTTTGAAGGTCTTTTAAAAGGAATAAATACCATCTTATCTTATTCCACACCTTCCACTGAAATTTTTGGTTTTATCTTTGGTTTGTATCTTTAAGAAACTTAATTTTTTTTCTTATAGTTGAAAACCAGCAAATGAAAATCCCTTACCTAACTAAAAAGAAGCCAGATAGATTCACATTATATCAGGAGGTTTTATTGGATATAAAAAATACGTACTTCAAAATTTAAGATAGGGAGGAACGGTGGCTTCTCTTAGTTGTGGTTTAGGAGCAGTGGCCTCTTCTCATACAAGCACATGGGATTAAAAAATACATTAAAAATATTTCTTTTGGCTACAATGCTTTTACAGCACATTGGAAAAGGAAGTCTTGTCCATTTTTCTTTTCTCTGCTAACTTTTAATTCTTTTTGTGATTTGTCTTCAAATCAGTTTTGCTGAAAACTGATTTTTGGAACTGGATTTTCGCTGGAAACTAAAGTTTTTTTGCAAAGCTATTTGAAGAGTACTATTTTGGAAAAAAGCAAATTTTAGGGCATGTCTAGTCTGGCTTGGATTTTACACTGTTGAATGCACGAATGCTGTTTCCTACTGATATTGACCTCAATTCACTATTTTATTTCTTTTTCTCCCTCCCAGGCTTCAGAAAATTTCATTTACTCCTGTGCAGGATGCTGTGTAGCTACTTACGTACTGGGAATTTGTGACCGGCACAATGACAACATAATGCTCCGAAACACAGGGCATATGTTTCACATTGACTTTGGAAAATTTTTGGGTCATGCGCAAATGTTTGGTAGCTTTAAAAGGTATTTTCTGTAGCTAAGCAATGTAGAGCATGAAGTTGCTTTTAGTATATTTTTATAAGCATTACAATTCTAAGCATTAACTTTTAAATTCCTGTTACCTGCTGTTTTCACTACGAAGCCAGTATCTTCCAATTTAACCACAGACATTCCAGAATGCATCAAACTTACCTGTATAAAATTAATTTTGAAAAGGCTCCAGCTTCCTGTTCTCATATTCTGATCTCTGGAACCATTTTAAGTCAAAGCACATAAGCATAGCTTTCAAATAAAATTACTGTTCTGTCTACCAGTAGATTGATATAAGGAATTTGGCCTCCCAAACGATACTTAACTTCAGTGCTTCCAAACTGCATTCATTCCTTAAGAACTTTGTGCTATAGAGACTTGGCAAATCTCAGTGGAAATTTCTTTAGAATGGTTATGAAAGCCAAGTATTTTGGTACAGGAAAAGATTAATACAACTTCTTACTGATATTTGGGAACTTTACATCTAATACAAATCTTGGAGTCGTACTTTTCCAGGAATACTGAATAAAACTGATAAAACTGTAGTGTACCTTCATGCAATTATATACTGCATGCTTGTTAGCTAAACTTTGTCAATGAATGAGAAACCGAGTGCCAAAAACTTTGTCGCCTGAATATCTGAGTGTGAAATAAATCAGAACAGACTCTCGCTCATAAAAACAGTCATGAATGTCAATGTTATAGAGAAGACTAAACATCACATTTGTATTTACTCCTCTGTGTAGGGGAAGATACTCAATATCCAGGAAAGATGAGTTATGTTTTAGTCAGGTGATAATAGAGTCATTACATTTGTTTCAGTGTGTAATGGCTTCCAGAAGCGAGGGATGGAAGGCATTATAAGGTAACTTGGCCTCCAAGTGTTGCTCCAGGAGATCTGCTGTAGCTCCAGTATCACGTGGATGTGCTATTAGCCAGATAGCTAGATAGCTCTAACCCAACCCAAAAGTGTAAAATGGCATTACTGGATTGTTTAATATTGTTGCATTAAGGTGGGGAGGAGGAAGCACATGACAAAGTGAATAGACTGTATAATTAACTTAGGAATTCTGTGCTCTTTGAACAGGGATCGAGCTCCTTTTGTGCTAACATCGGATATGGCTTATGTCATTAATGGTGGTGAAAAGCCCACTATTCGCTTTCAGTTGTTTGTGGATCTCTGTTGTCAAGCTTACAATTTGATAAGAAAACATGCAAGCCTCTTCCTTAACCTACTTTCATTGGTAAACATTTTATTAAATTTGATTTAGATAGGTCTGTCATGCTGGTTGCTATGCTTTTTGTAATGCACAAACCCTTAACGTGTGCTTTCAAAAGCCAGAAACATCAGATGTACTTTTAGGACAGTTGCAATTTGGAATTTTTTTAAGCTTTTTTACTACTTACCTATTTTCTGAAAACTTAAAATTAAGATGATGCCATAAATTATACTGCAAAGTGTTTTTAACTGCTTTTCATTCAGCATAAATGGTCAATAACTGCTGATTATAAGTAATTGTTGTAGCATTTGGCAATTTAGTGCAACTTCAAATGAATTTGAGGGTGTAAGTTTTAGACATTTCCATGTAAAATAACATCAGGTTTATTGCATTGAAACTGTAAATCTTTATTTCTTGCAGATGCTTTCTTCTGGGTTACCAGAACTAAGTGGGATTCAGGACCTTAAGTATGTCCAGGATGCTCTCCAGCCCCAAACAACAGATGCAGAAGCTACCATTTTCTTTACGAGGTACTAGATAAGTGAAAATAAAAATATCTCCCAGCATCATCTTCTTAATGATAGTTTTCTGCTGTGAAAAAAATGTACTGAAGATGTTCACCAACACGTCTATAGAAGTTGAATAGTTACACTGTACAATGATGAAGTATCAGTTAACCAGTGAACAACATAAATAAGATCAGTTTTATATAAGATTAATGCTTGTGCTAAAATACTTGGCTGCCTTTAAGAGTAACCTTGTGCTAAAACCTTGCTTGAAATACTGGGAGTAGGTAATTCTGTCTGGCTGTTTTGAGACTTGCTTAGTAGCAGTGCGTATAATGGGAATCTCACAATGCTCTCTTGTAAGAGGTGCTTGTGCACACTGCAGAGGGAGGGATATTGCTCCAGTGCAGCAAGTGTGGGTGTGCATATGGCCTGTCTGAGTTGCTGTGTGTTACGAGGTGTGTCATTGTACTTAATTTTAAATGTATGGGAAAACGGCAGTAGTATGTATGCAATTCAGAATCATAGAATGGTTTGGGTTGGAAAGGACTTTTTAAGGTCATCTAGTCCAACCTCTCCTGCCATGGGCAGGGACATCTTCAATTAGATCAGGTTGCCCAGAGCCCCATCCAATCTGACCTTGAAAGTTTCCAGGGATGGGGCATCTACGACCTCTGTGGACAACCTGTTTCAGTGTTTCACCATCCTCATCATGAAGCATTTCTTACTTATATCTCATCTGAATCTACTCTCTTTTAGCTTAAAACCATTATCCGCCCCCTTACCACTGCAGGCCCTACTAAAAACTCTGTCCTTATCTTTCACATAAGCCCCCTTTAAGTACTGGAACGCTGCTGTAAGGTCTCCCCGGGGCCTTCTCTTCTCTGGGCTTAACAACCCCAACTCTCCCAGCCTGTCTTCAAAGGAGAGGTGCTCCAGCCCTCATCATTTTTGTTGCCCTCCTCTGAATCTGCTCCAACAGGTCCATGTCTGTCTTGTACTAAGGGCTCCAGAGCTGGACACAGTACTCCCAAGTGTTTTTTACCAGCTCTGGAAAGCCTTCACTTCTTGGATAACAGCGTATTCCAAGGCTTGGATACTGAATCTTCTATTAAATGCTGATACAATGCAATTTGTATAGCCCATTGATCACTTAATTTAAAAACTTTCTCTGTCAGTAAGAAATCAGGTTTTATTTTTCTTAGACTTAAGTCTGATTCATTGAAAAAAATAATTCCTGTGGGGTTTGACATTATATTTTTCTCTTTTCTAGGTTGATTGAGTCCAGTCTGGGAAGCGTTGCCACAAAGTTTAATTTCTTCATTCACAATTTGGCTCAGCTGCGTTTCTCAGGTCTACCTTCTAACGATGAACCCATCCTCTCATTTTCTGCCAAAACATATTCTCTTAAACAAGATGGCCGAATCAAACAAGTGTCTGTGTTTACATACCAGAAGAGATATAACCCAGATAAATACTATGTAAGTATCTGTTTCCACTCAGTGAAGATACTGTGCTTTTTATTCCAACAAGATACATTCTCCTTTTTGCCATAAGTTCAGTACTTAATCACAGAGAATTAGTCCAGGGGAAACTTTCCTTGCTTTGCCTTAAGTAGCTAATGTTGAGCTAGACAACTAGGTTCCTTTTATTGACAGAGGTTTGATAAATACAGTTATAGATACTTGTTCAGTTGGGCACTAATGTCAGGTTTAGAATGAGCTGAAAAGTTCTCTGAAGTCTGACTTTATTGACTATAAAAACAAAACCTGTAATTGAAATCTAGATCTTTCTGGAAATTAGGCCGGCTTGTTTGCTTCCTGGGGAAGAACAGAGCTGTATTGGCTCTGGCTGGGATGGAGTTATTTGCCTTCATAGTGGCCCACACAGTGCTGTGTTTTGGATGTGTAACTAGAACTGTGGTGATAACGTGATTGGTTTGGCTGTTGCTGAACAGTGCTTGTGCAGTGTCGAGGTGCTCTCTCTTTCTCCCACTTTGCCCTTGCCCCCTTGCAGTCAGTAGCCTGTGAGTGGGCAGTGAGTTGGGAAGGGACACAGCTGACCTGAACTGGCCAGAAAGCTACTCTATAGCATATAATATCATGCTGGGCAATTAAAAGGGGTAAAAGAAGAAAGTGGGTGATAGGAGGGTGTTATCTTCCAAGGTGGCCGTTGCCTGGAGACCAGCTGGGCACAAGTCTACTTGTGGGAAGTGGCGAGAGATAGTCTTTGCGTCACCTCTCCTCCCAAGGACTCTCTTTACCTCAACCCACACGTCGTCTTACTTTTGTTCTTGTTCTCTCCACGTCCCATTGCTGAGGGTTGGGAGTGAGCAAGCAGCTGTGTGGGTGCTTAGCTGCTCCCAGTTGCACAATTCTTAAATATACATTTAGCTCATCTGCCCATAAAATGAGTCCACTGATTTGAATTTTCTGTGCAGTTCCTCAGCCTTCGTTTCCTTTTATAATAATGTGAATAGCTGCACCCTGGGACTGTACTCCCAGTAGTTTGAAAAATTCCTTTTGTGTAATGCAATACACTTGCATCTGCCCACCAAATTATCACTAAAAGTGGAATCCTTTAGAATCTCAAGAGAATTAGTTTGAAAATAAATGAGGCATTAGTTTCCTCCATAGTTCACACCTGAAAAATTTTGTGGTAGTTCTGGCCCCACAGATACATGTCTAGATGCAATCCTGCACTGATATGTTAAAATTTTGTACAGCTGATACGTGTTATGAACTTACAAAGAGGCTTAAAAAGGAGAATGCAGACAGCTTAGCCTTAACTACCTTTGTTCCCTTATCAGATGTGGATCTGTTATGGGAAGGTCATATGATGCTACTTTGCATTTTGATAGAGCTATTTATAATTCTAACTCTGCTATAAAATGCAACTGCTGTTAATGGGATATGTATGCAGGAGAAGAATTACCATAATAGAAGTAGCTAATTGTTCAGAAAATTACAATGTTAAGTCAGTTCTATAATATTGTTACTACTTTTATCTTTGGTGTTTTGGGCAGATCTACGTAGTGAGAGTTTTGAGAGAAGGGCAAGCAGAGCCATCGTTTGTCTTCCGAACATTTGATGAGTTCCAGGAGCTCCACAACAAACTTGGCATTCTTTTTCCTCTTTGGAAGTTACCAGGGTATGTTCCTAACTCGCTCATCACTGTTGTAACAGAAGTCACAACAGTGTGCCCTGCCAAGTGGAGGAAGAAATAGCTTGACACGGAGACAGAACTGCTGAAGGGCAAACTAGACCCCAGAGTTGGCAATTAAGGGAGGAAACTGTTGTCTCTAAGTTTTAAGACAGAGAACCAGAGAAGCAACTTGGTGTCTTCAGTTTGTGTTTTGTTTCACTTATAACAATTAGTGTTTCCCTGTCTTTCTATTCTGTCATTACCGATCAGTGTGCTGTGTTCCTACTCACAGCTGACATTAAAAAAAAAAAGGTATCAGCACTTGGGGATGGAAATGACAATGAAATCTACCTGTACTTGCTTCAGAGAAATTAGCTGAAAACTCTGTCTTGTTCTTCCCTTGCAGCTTTCCTAATAAGATGGTTTTGGGAAGAACACACATAAAAGATGTAGCAGCTAAAAGAAAAGTGGAGCTCAACAGCTACATACAGAGTCTGATGAACAGTTCTTCAGAGGTGGCAGAAGTGAGTTCAAGAGCTTAAGCAAATCCCATGCAAGTTTTCAGATTCTGGTGCTCGTTAACACTTAATTAATATCTACCATTTCTTCCAAATTTAGTGTGATCTTGTTTATACTTTTTTCCATCCGTTACTTCGTGATGAAAAAGTGGAAGGAATAGATGGAATAGCCAGACCTACAGGTAGGTAATGTGTTTGGGGGGGTGTATATAAATCAGATGACCTATAGTATGATACCTTTACAATGGGATTTTATTTTTTTTTAAATGTCTTTTTTTTAATTAACTGTAGTTTTCCCTCATTGAAAGCGTTGCATTGCTGTCTTCCCAAATATACCCGCGTACAGGTTCAAGGAAATACAAACATGCCAAAAACTGCAACAATATACCTGATTGCTTGGGTTTGCTTATGGCTTGACTAAATTAATCAAGCTTTTGCACTAAACCTCTGAGTTGGCTCTTAAAAGAGAATAAAGAAGTCTTTAAAACCTATGGCCTTGCCCTCTTATTAGGGAACTAGAAATAAAATCAGAAACTGAACTTGGTCTAAGGCTTGGGGTTTTTTCCCCGTGTATAATACGTCAGCATAATACTGATAAAAATGTAACACACATCACAAAGGAAATATATAAATATTTTTTTCAGATACAAGTCCATCAAGTCCTACCTCAGGCAAAGTGGGAGGAGAAGTGAAGCTATCCATATCATATAGAAATAGCACTCTATTTATCATGGTGATGCACATTAAAGACCTGGTAAGTCGAGTAAATGAGTCACAGCCAAAAACTGGGTCATTTTTCTCGATTATCTTCTTGACTTAGTTCCATCATTCCTGCATCAATCTCTCTCTGCCTCCAAATTTTCCAGCTGACAAATTAATTAACTGCTGCTTTTGGTCAGCTTGATTGCAAAGTCTAGATACTTGAAAATAAATAGTGCACTAACTAGTTTTCTGACTTGTCTTGGTTTTGGATTGTAGGTTACAGAAGATGGTGCAGATCCAAATCCCTATGTAAAAACATACTTACTTCCAGATACACACAAAACGTCCAAAAGGAAAACCAAAATCTCCCGGAAGACAAGAAATCCAACCTTCAATGAAATGGCAAGTTAAAATTTATGTGGTAACGCCCTGTGGTTTGCCACTGTCTCTTATTCTAAGCAGTAATTAAAATAGTAGCATCTAAAAAATCTGCTATGTAAATGTAGAAGAAACTTGTCTGAAAAAGTTTGTGCCCAGTTTAAAAAAGTTACTTTGGGGTTGGGTTGGTTAATTTTCTGAGTAGGTAAATGTACTATTACAAGTAAGCAGAAGTTTCTCGGGCTGCCTCTGAGGAATGATAAGGAGAAGGAAAGGAATTTCCAAACTAAAGATCCCCCTGCCCTGGATTCACTGATTCATAATGTGGAGAAGAATTAACTCAGAAGTCTTGGCATGTGAACGTTGCCTCCATCTAAAAACACTAGTCCTTTTAACCGCTTATCCTTGGGAGCACAAAATAAAAGATGGATATATTTTAGCTCATGCTCTGAGAAACAGCCAAACTCCATGGCCACAATGTACAGTTAAGATACCTGCCTGTGGCTAGGCAGTCAGAAGAAAGGGCAATCTGTGTAACTTCATTTAGATAACCAAAAAATTCTTGCCTTCTTACCTTCTAGCTTGTGTACAGTGGATATAGCATGGAGACTCTGAAACAGAGAGAACTTCAGTTAAGTGTGCTCAGTGCAGAATCGTTACGTGAGAACTTTTTCTTGGGTGGAATTACACTGTCACTAAAGGACTTCAACTTGAGCAAGGAGACGGTTAACTGGTATCGACTAACGGCTGTACCCTATCTGTGAGCTCCTTTCTACACCTGAGTAAGACCAGAACAATTGTATTCACTTGTGCTTTGTGCATCTTCCTACTTGAAGATAACTTGTACATCTTAAAATAAGAGACTCTGCATTTCAACAGATATGTTGGACCAACATTTATGTAGCCTAATTTGGAGGATTTCGAGGAAACTTGGTTTATGCTTACAGGATGTTATCAAAGCATCATTACAAGTGTTTGAGTTGTGGATAAAGAAGGGGTTTTTTAACCACCTATGAAAGCAAGATGAACAGTTTGACCATGCTGGTTGGTTAGAACCATAACTTAATCATTAGGCCGTGGATATAGTGCATTTTTGCTTTTCTTTTTTGTTACCTGTGCTGTCATCCATGGCATGAAGCTCCACAGCATCAAAGAAATGACATTTACAATTACATTCCCACTACTAACTAGACATCACAGAAGCAACAATGGGTGAAATTTTGGTGGCTTCACACGCAGCTGTAGAAATGAAGGTTGAAGGGCTGGAAAAATTCCTTAGTGTTGCATTTAATCCTAGATTTATGCTTCTCTAAGACTTATTGGAGTGAGTGCCAATAGTGGAAGTTGTAAAATACCGGTGCCTTATAATTCAAATGCTTCTCTTTTACCTCATTTCTGGTATTTAAATATGTATACATGTTAACTTTCAGCTTCTTAAAAAGGGGAAGTGTTCTCATATTTGATACCTTGCAGGTCCTACTGGAAGTCTCTTCCTGACGTGTTATTTACAAATAACATCACTTACACTGATCTTCACAGTTAGTGCAATTTATATAATGTTTTTCTATCCCATCTTCTACCCACCGTCTCCAAAAACTGAATGAAGGCTGGCTGAATGTGATGCCATAGGAAACATGCCCAGCTCCTCGGTGTTCTGAAATGTCTTAATCCAAAGTGGCATTTGCACCTCTCCCTCCAGGTAAAGGATGGCCTCTAGTTAAAAAGCACAACTGCTGGATGAATTGCAAGCCAGAACTGGGTTGCATTAACAACTTTAGGAGAGGAACTTGGTCACTTTTTTTAACAGTTTACAGCAATGCTGTTTCTCACTACCAGTAAGAATTAATTCCACAAAAAATAGTTTATTCCAAGGAACATTAGATTTGAACTATATTGTGACAGTGGAGAACAAATGTCACTTACTGTCTTCTGTTAATACCACTGGTTACTTCATTAAGTGTTTCTGCACTACAGGTGTAGCCTTTTTATTTGCCGCCTCCTCTTCTAGGATGATCGTGTTCTGTCTAAACAAAGCTGTAACGTTGCACACATCTCTTTAGTACTAAATATTGAAGCAAGACAGACTATCACCACTGCCTATGAGCAAAATTTTAAAGTAAAATATGCAACTATGAATGAAGACACAATACAGGGAAAGCCTTCTGTATACCCTACACTAAAAACCTATCTCATAATCTGATTATCCTTCCCCTGCTACTGACCAATCTCCCTTCAATGCAGAAGAGAGAAGTAAACTTGAATCTCCTGGTGCCTAAAATAGTCACGGTCCAATTTCGTAGGGATTATTACAAATAAAAAACTAAAAATACCTTGAATGTTTAGAAACTGGGTTGCTATTAATGGGCGCTAACACATCCCAGTATTATTAGGCATCTTCTGCATACTTTTTCGTATATAGCCTGTAAATAATAAACTATATAACTAACTAGATATATTTCCTGCTCACTTGATGCTTTTGAGACTTACTCCATTCCATCATTAGAATCACAAGTCACTTAAACACAGGAAAGTAGACTACTGTTTTTGTGAAACGTTCCATTGTGAAATAAAATGAAAGCAATACGTACTGCCTTTTTTGCAGTTTGCTATTAAAGCACAGTGTCTTACAGCACAAAATACAAATAAAATCATTTAAAAAATGATTTGCCGTTTTAACAGTTGTCTGGACTCTGAAAAAAAAAATAATGTATAGTACTGTATTATTGTTAGCACTTGTCCTGACTTCTGATTTAATCTTCATAGCTGAACTCATTTTGTGCCTTTCCCTTCCTCTTCAAAATAGTCACTTGGCTGAAGCTTCTTATGGTCGTGGATTTTGTCTGTGGGATTTAGCCTTGGCCTCTCCTCGCACGTAGAGGAACAGCACCGAGCTTGCACCTCTTTGCACTACTCTCAATTAAGAAAAACATGGTTGTTGCAATAAGACTTTAATGTACTACATTAAAAAAAAAAAAAAAAAGGGAAGNAAAAAAAAAAAAAGGATAGATGTGAAAGATGAAAATATACCAGTACACTAAGTAGCTTGAAAAACTAGTTTTAACAGCTTTTTATATATTCTTCAA
Source organism: Nycticryphes semicollaris (assembly GCA_013400055.1). Taxonomy (NCBI): domain Eukaryota; kingdom Metazoa; phylum Chordata; class Aves; order Charadriiformes; family Rostratulidae; genus Nycticryphes; species Nycticryphes semicollaris. The sequence goes on along the minus strand of VXBJ01000788.1, from coordinate 184,495 downwards.
TTAAAAGAAAAAGAAATCTTTTATGCAGCCAGGAATATAATTGTCTCTATGGACCTTGTTTTGGTATTTCAGAGTAACAGCTTGCGCCAAGACCTCTTCCTTTTCTCTGTTAACCTAGAACTTTGCACTGAAATTTTTATTACTGCCTTTTTACAATCTTACAGCTCCCTGTCTCTGGAAGCATGTGCGATCTTTGATAAAAAGTTCTTTTCTCTATTTTTACAACTTGGGCTGTGTAAGAGCTTCCCCCTCACCTGCCTTAAGGCGCCGGCTCCTCCCGGGCCCGGCCCCGCCGCCGTCCCTCCCGCACTGTGACCGAGGTAGTGCTACAGGTGATCGAATTCAGCCAGAGCCATGACTTTGTCTGTATTATCTGTAAGAACCAAATGCTTTAATTAAACGAGCTCGTTAATAAAGATGTACAATATTGCCCTCCGTCGGGTTAAATGTGACTCCGTAATTGTCCTGTAAGTACATTAAACACTATTATACAAAGAAAAAACAAACAAACAAACAAACCAAAAAAGTGTGGTGGATTTGTCTGTCCGCTGGGGTAGCTGAAGGGGTCGGGCTAGAGCTCGAACCCATGGTGGCACCAGAGCCATGCTGGGCCCTCCCTTAGTAGCGCGGCATTGGCTCCACTGATTAGCTGGCATGAGGGGGCGGGGCTAGGCGCAGGTACGTCACTTCCTGTGGAAGCGCGGCGGAAGGGGCCGCTGCCTCGCCTTCCTCCTCCTTTTGTGCCGCCGCCATCATGGGTCGCATGCACGCTCCCGGGTAAGGGACCAGGGATGCGGTTTGGGGCCGGTCTGGGCCTGCAGTGGGTGTTGAAGGGGCGTCGTGGAGAGTTGTGGGAGCAGAAAAGCTGCTGCGGGAGAAATGCGGCGTGTGGGGATGGGCAGGAGGGGGGTGGGTTAGTAGCTGTGGAGATATGGCGGTAGAGAGGAGGAAGAGCTTGCGGGCGGCGCTGAGGAGCGGGTTCCCATGCCCGACCCTGGGCAGGAACGCGGTGGTGGTATCTGGGCTTCTGTTCTCGGTGCTGTGCCGATGCGGCCCGTACTGGTGGCGGCACTGCCTCCAAGCGAGAAGAGAGGCCGCAGGCCTCCGCCGTCGAGGCTGGACGCGGCCCTGGAAAGTCTTGCAATAGGCCGCCTTGTATCGGGGCAGTCTAGCTTGTCGGATTCCGCTTAGTGTGTGATCTGCTTCTTCCCCACAGAAAGGGCTTGTCCCAGTCGGCCTTGCCCTACAGACGCAGCGTGCCCACGGTAAGTAACTTACCCGCCCTGAGCGCGCTTGGGCGGGCCCGGTTGGCGGCCTTGTAGCGTTCAGCGCGGGGTCCAGTTCCCGTCGTGCGGCTCAGTAGTGCCCGGGAAAGGAAGCAAAAGGAAGAGACCGGTAATATTTGTTGGGCACGAAAGTGTCTTTTCTTCTCGGTACCTCCCTTTATTTAAGTGCTACTTCCAGTTACTTTTAGTCTGCTGGTAATTCCTAGAGGTTAAATTTATTCACGAGAGATCGAGTTTGGCCTTTGCAATTACAGAACGGCTGTTTTCTAAACTATCTGCAACAGTAATTCACCGTTCAGAGCGCTTACTTAAGTAATTTCAGCGTGCTCTTAGTTCATTCGGGGTACTTTCACCTAAAAGTCTTACCTGTCAGCTGAACGAGCAGCTTCTTCATCTGTCTTGCTTTGCAAGAGTGTGGCCTGGGAGATCTATCTGTTGGCAGAAAGACCAATTTGTGATGCATGTGGAAAAGCATGTACTGAAAAACAAGATCCATGGAAGCACAAAATATGAAAATACAGAGATGCAATTTAAAGTAAAGTAACATGAAGCTGCTTGAAGTACTGCTGATGGTTAAACAGTTTAATAACAATTAGGTTGCCCAAATGCCATAGTTGTTTCAAAAGTCCTTTGCATTTTTTGCTTAGTCTAATTTGTATTCTGTTTTGAATGGTACTGTGTAATGCACTTCCAAATAAATTTTAAAAAACAAACTCTATTTCATATGGTGACAGCATTAAAAAGGAAAAAAAATAGGCTCTTTTATAGATCATTGCAAGAGAGAGGGTTGCGAAGCTTGTTGGTGTTTTCTCCCCCTTAATCACAAAAGCAGTGGGTCCATCAGAACAGTTTAACACAGAAGTAATAGAAAAGGCACAGTCCTGTCTGAGTAGACCCATTTCTTCTGAATTCGTTTGTGTACTTAAAGTCTGATTTTTCACTAATCTAAGTGCTTAACTGAGAAGGCTAAATGGTTCTCAATTTTGCTTTTCTGTCAAAGGCCCAGTTAAACTGTTCCTTCCCAAGGACAGTGGTTTCTTTCTTCGTTTGTATTCATGCTTTTGGTGTGGCAGTTAAACTGATGATAAAGCAACTGGTTGGAGACTACATGGGGTATTTTAAACAGAGACTGTCTTCCTGCATCTCTGCCTTCCCCCACCATATTTCACTAGCACTATAGGTTCATACTATGTAAAAAAAGTTTCTGTGTCATTAGAAATACAATTTCAGTTCTTGATTGTTTTTTCAAGCATTACAAAGCATCTGTTTCTATAATTTATAAAAAACCTTCATATAGCTAGCCTGTGCCTCTGTATTGGGCACTGCTCATCAGTTTGGGGTGTTTTTTTTTCTAATTCTTTTCTTCTAATTTTCTTTAGTGGCTGAAACTTACTTCTGATGATGTAAAGGAACAGATCTACAAGCTGGCTAAAAAAGGCCTGACTCCCTCACAAATTGGTAAGGTGTAGTAACAACTCCTAACTGGAAACAAAATGTGTTTTTCGAACTGCAATAATGTATTTGTTCCCCCAGCTTATGTTAAATGATATGCTAAGAAAATACAAGTTTCCTGATGTTCCTGTGTAGTCACGGTATGGATACCACTAAAAACGTAATGTGTCTCATTCTTGCAAGAAGCGTATTTGGTGAAGTAGTTGAGTATTTTCCTTTTGATGCAGAAAATGTGAAACCTCTGTTTAGTCTTCAAACCTGTCCTTAGGGGTGGCCCCTACCAACTGTTACAGGGAAGTTTAGTCTGCCCAGTCTCTGGCTGGAAAACTTAACATCTCAAGTGTTGGCAGCCCTGTGTTTAGGCACTTACTGACCTGCATAACAGACCAGTTCTCGGTAGTTTGGACCCCTCTGCAGCTCTGCTTAAGTGTATGCATAATACAACTGTATATGATCATGAGCTAGTCAGTGTAATTACATGTTATGTGAAATTTGTTTATTTTCTTTGTAATCGTGCGAGTGTTAACGATCCCTGTGGTAAAACACTTTTGGTTTGGTTTGGGTTTTTTGGTGTTCTGGGGTTTTTTTAGAGTAAAGATGCCAGAGACATCTTTGTTAACCTTAGGGAAAAGGGTGATTGAGCACCTAGCTTTCAGGAGTCCTGTTGAAAATTTCCCAATAATATTGTAGCACTTAAGTGTGTTACCTGCCTAATGTGATGAGTGGGTTAGTTGCCTGTTAAGTACTACATGATAAAGTGTTTCAGCTTTCTAAGTTGTATTTTGCTCACTTGTTGTCTGCCACTTGTTCACAGTTTCCTCCAGAAAGGCTTTCAGAGAGGATGTGTTTTGCATGTCTTGTAACCTTAAGGTCAGTTTTACAAGATTTCTTTGTGTGGGATTTTTCTTTGCAATACGGGATGTAAATGTTTGTTTCAGGTGTGATCCTGAGGGATTCCCATGGTGTTGCCCAGGTTCGCTTTGTCACTGGCAACAAAATTTTGAGAATCCTTAAATCAAAGGGACTGGCCCCAGACCTTCCAGAGGATCTTTATCACTTGATTAAGAAAGCTGTTGCTGTTCGCAAACATCTTGAGAGAAACAGAAAGGTGAGTGCTAATTTAACTAGGTAACTCTCTTTGTTTTTTTCAAATGATACAGTATCTATATTTGCAACTTGAAAAAGGGAAGGCTTTGTGACTTTTTTTTTTACTCTTCAAAGCTCATCTGAATTGTGCATTGCGTAGAAGTCACAGTCATGCTTGGTTGTAACGTAACTTTGCTTTTCAAGGATAAAGATGCCAAGTTCCGCCTGATTCTAATCGAAAGCAGAATCCATAGGTTGGCTCGCTACTACAAAACTAAGAGAGTGCTGCCACCCAATTGGAAGTAGTAAGTCTGCTCTTATGTTATTACTTTCACTGAGGTCTTGTAGGTTTTGTAAACGATACGTTGGGGCTGTTACTCAAAGGGTGAAGAGCATTTTATGATCGGCCTTATGATGGTTGATGGTACCAGGCAGCACAGAACAGGGATTTTCATAAATGCGAACAGATAAATTGGTGGAACTTACTCCTGGGCAAAATGACTGTAACAACACATGGAAAAAATCATTGTCCCAACGAGTAAGGTCACTACTAGGTAACTTTTATAATCCGTTCTATAAACTGCTGTCTCTGTTCCTGCTCACGTACTTGTGTCGTTTATGTTACTCTAAAATACTGAAAAATGGCTCAGCTGTGGCAGACAGGAAAGTCTCTTGGAGTTTTTCTCTAGGAATATTAAACCAATGTAGGAGAATTCCCACAGATGTCAGGGCGAGCTCTTTTTCTGAGCACGTCCAGTTACCCGGGTTTTTTAATGTATATGGTTTTGTTCTGTTATCCTGGTGTTTGTATTTTTAAAGGAAGGGATAAATTTTTCTTTATGCCATAAAAAAAATTTAAACCGGTAGTGATTACTCTCACGACCAGTAGTTAAAGTTTTCAACTGAAGCACTCTTTGTGGGAACTGGTGTGAAAAGCTGCCTTTNTCCTTCTTTTTTTAGTGAATCATCAACAGCTTCTGCCCTGGTCGCATAAGAGCTGGCTACGACTTAACTGAAAGAATAAATTTTCATTAACTAAGTTTGTGTTGTCTCTAAATGGTTGGTGTCTTACAAACTTTTGCCCCTTTATCAAAGAGGTTGATGGAACTGTTGCAGGTAACGTGGATCTGCTTCTTGCGCAGAAAGCTTAGACAGACCTCAGACAGTTCCTGGCAGTAACTGTTGCTGTCATTTGTAAGCGATTTGAAGAAGAATCTTTGAGATGTGGGTACATACAGACAACTGGTTCTTCTCAGATGATTTGTGTTTACTGAGGTGGTTTTCCCTAAAGCCAAAGGGCCGTGGCTGTTGTGAACTCGCTGTTGCTGAGGTTATGCCTCTGGGTTCTAAATAGCTTTGACCTTAAGAGTAATTTTTTTTCTGCTGGAGAAATGTGGAGAACAGACTGACAGCTTTTTCCTTCTTTAGGAGAAGATTCTAAATGGAGTTATGCTGAGCTGTTGTGACTCCAGTTTCTATTTGGTACAATACTTAACTTTTGCCGTATTAAAAAGTTAAGTAAGTTTAAATGAGCCCTAACATTTTTGTAAAGCATAGTAGCTACGTCCTAGATGGTAACTAGCGGAATATGGGAACGTCTGGGTTTAATTTTGCAGAAAGGTGGGGTTCTGAGTGTGAGGAGCTGTAGCTACATAATGAAAGTACCAGCAGGTGGCGCTTGGAAACGTGTAAGTGTTTTTAGACCCGTTCTGTGCTGCAAATAGTGCCACCTAGAGAGGAAGTGTCAGTCCAAGGCAGTGACCAGGCCATCCGTTGGGAGCCGGAGTACCGCTATGTGGGCGGTACCAGCCGATGCGGAGGTTTTGAGCACAGTCGTCCCGCAGTTTACGCGGTTCTTGTATTTTATCCCACTGCAGCGTTTTGATGTGGAACACAATCTGTGCTGTGTCTTTTCCGGCACTGGTTTGCGAGAGGGGTTGAAAGCAGAATTGCCCAGGGACAGGTCCTGGGCTTACAGAAAGGTGTTGAAGGTATTCCTGCAGACAGAGAGAGCCATACACACTGCCTGGACAACTTGGCAGTCTCACGTCGAAGAACAGTAACAGTATTGTGGTTGCAACTGTTGCGTACGGCCCTTTCTACTACTGGCATTGATTCTGTAGTTCCTGTCAGTCGTACAGGCTATGGCCTAACCAACCTGGCCCTTACGGAGATTGTTAATCCCTTACCCCTTTGCTTTCGGGAAGAGGTTCGCCATCAGTTGAACTTGTTTGCCCCAAGGTGGACACGCAGGTTGTCTGCTCAGCAGCTGGCCTGCCACGGGGCAGTGGGTGTCTGGCTGGGTGTGGGAAGAAGGCACTGGCAGGGGCAAGTCCTGGGGGAGTGGGTCCCTGCGAAGCACAGCCGTGAACAAGGCATTTAGAGGATGGCGTCCTGTGGGGTGTGTCTGAAGGGAGGAGCGTGGGACCGGGAGGAAGAATGACCTTGTGGAAACATGAGGTGATTGTACTGTCTGGGGCTGTGGGACTGGGCTGCATCCGGGTGAGAGTGTAAAGTGTAACTCGGGGAGTCTCCGAAGTCTCCTGCCATGTAGCCAAGCACCAGGATGGCCCCGGGCAGCTCAGGACTTGTGATGTAGCCACCAGGTACAATAATGGTCATGGCTGGCTGGGAGAGTTAGTGGAGTCTTTCCTGCTGCTCTGGCTAAAGGTACTGTAACTTTCCTTTGCTCGAGAGAAGCAGTAATAGGAATAAATCCAGGTCTGAAAATAGTTGTCCAAAAGTAATTCTTTATATGAACCAGCACAAACTCTGCCCCATGGTTATCTCCAGGCACTACCCTGCGTTCCTTCTCGCCAGCAGTCTGGATGGTTCTGCAGACTTTGGGCCTCACTGCCCTCTTACTCCCACCACAATATCTCATCTCATGGTTTCTTTTTCCTTGGCTTAACCTTCAGAAGCTGCGTTCCTGTTTCTGCCTTATTCCCAGCAGTCTTTTCTGAGTTTTCAGTGTTGCTCTTCTTGTTCTGGAGTACTTCTTGGTTTCCCCGCGGGTACAAGTCTGAGCAATGATTGATTTAAATTTTATCTCCCCCCTGCTGCCCCTTATCCACAGCAAGTTCGGGTCTGTGGGGGCTCCCTCAGCAGCCACGTTGTGCTTTGCTGCTTCATACCAGGCCTTGTCTGCGCAGCAAGTTGGGTTCCTAAAAGCCTCCTGCTGGACTTCAGCCCTTGCCAGCTCTGCAGCTCTTCCAGGCTGGGGGGTGTATGGCAGAGGCTGCTTCCCTTTGGTCAATAAACAACTGTTTTTAAGGCTGGCTGCTGAAGTGCCCTTTCTTCTTGCAGAGCCCCTGCGAGCTGTGGTTGCCTGCCATTCCCTGGGAAGGTTTGTTGCTATCACTGCTGGGTTGCTGAGGGTTGCAAGGAGAGAATTGTTTTCCTTCAGGTCTGAAGCATTGCGTTCTTCATTGGAAGTGGCACAGGGAGATGAGTCAAGAGCTTTCTTTGGATTCTAGGTTGGGTTTTCCACACAGATTCCTACAGATTTCTAATCTATGTATTTTCTTGGGAGCATGGAGGTCGTTCCTCTCTTGCCTTTGTTTGGCCTTGGGCTGTACCTTCTCCCCCCACCCGAAGTTTAAGTTTCTGTGCTCTATGTGTTTGCCTTGACATTTCTTGCTGTGTGTTGGAGTTCCTGTTAAGGATATTGCTCCCCCCTTTATTTATTTATATATTTTTTTCTTCCAAATCGGTCAAGCCAATTTTCTTCTATCCATTTAGGTGACATGAGTTTAGTTTACCCTGATTTGAGTCAGATAGGGCAGCATTCAAATATATGAACACAATTTCACCATGTTTTCTTCACTTCTGCGGTCCGTCCTGGAATGAGAAGTCCAGAAAGGTGAGTCTATTCCAATGGTTGCATCAATAGGTGATTTATGCCACACACGGTTTCTATCTTTGTTTTTAGGAAACAGTTTGAGAGGTGACTGTTAAGTATGGGAAAGAGTAACCCTGACAGGGATTTAAGGGAAAGCTGTGATTCTGTCTTGTCCGGAGGACACTGAGTGCTAGATATTTGTTCATTCTGAAGGATTCTGTGGTATGTGAATGGCTCCCTCGTGGAGGCAAATAAGCCATCTTTTACCTCCATGAATTTTTCTAGTTGACAGTTCCTGTTTACAAGTACTGATGTGAAAAATAAGAAACTTAAGGTAATTTATCTCAAGTAAGGAAACTTAAACACCAGTTATTCTGCTGATAAGTCACTACTGCTGCTGGAAACCATGAATTTCTCTAGCTGAAAAGCGTAAAAAAAGGTCAACCAAGGTATACCAATAACAGTCAGAAAAGACAGGAGATTATTTGGGTTTATAAAGGTGTGGCTTCAAGTATATCCTCTTCTGCTTTTTCTGGACAGCAGCTTCTAAAGTGTGTTTTCAGTTGCATTTTCTGTCACCTTTTTACAGTTTTTGACTCAATCACTGCATGTAAGATAATTCCATATAGCAAAATGTGAGGGAAACATGGACTCTGATTTTTCTGAGTGAAGGTGTGTGTGTTGCGTTCTTCCACTGTTTTCAGTGTCGCTTACAGATGGTGAAAAACAATGTAGTTAAAAAGCATTGCACGTGTTTCTTCGAACTCAAGGGCGGGTTTCTCTCCCCGTTCCCATTTAAGTAAAGAGCAGTAGGTCCTCCTGAATTCACCAGAAGTGGGTTTGGTGCTCCCCTAGCTCTGGGATAACTGGTTTCTGGCCTAGGTCAGTGCTGCTTCACGTTCAGGCAGTTGTTTTGTTTCCTTTTCAATGCTGGGATCAAACTCGGGAAAAAATGCGGGCTGCTGCTGGGAAGTCCCTTCAATAACGCTGCATCATTTGCATGACAATACGTCCTCATCGTGCCCTGGTAACCTCCCTCAGCCAGCACATACCTTGGCAACCGGAAAGGGTTCAGCTATGGTCGCTGCACAAATGGGATGTCTGTGAATGTCCTTTTCTTGTTCCCCAAGGATTTCTGGACATACTTGTGGTTGGATAAATGGAGGCTTCCCTCTTTCCTCTCCACCCTTTCCTGCTTTGGGGATAAATTTTATTTCTGGTTAGAGATCTATAACCCTTGTAATGAACAGTATTGCTGACTAGAGTGAGTTCTTTCCTGTTGCTACAGGATTTATTAAAGACATTAACCAGCACAAATGCAGTAACTGGAGCTGAATCAATATCAAAGGCTCATGTTAACGGCATAGCAATATGTATTAGATATGACGATGAACGGTATCCTTGTCTTTACAGGGCTTGGTCACTAGAGAAGTGCTGGCAGTTGATTTCTGGAGGCTTGCTCCGTGCTTAAGACAAAATGAAGAGAAGTACAGTCTGTTGTATTAACCCCCCAGCTTGAGAAACTTTGTGACAAGTAATTACGTAGGCTGTGCCTGAGGCAAGAGGTGTACCTACATTAAAAGATCACCTGAGTTTTCTAGCGAGTGCTGGTTTTACAGACTAATATTTTATTCCCTTTGAGGCAGCTCATTCAAGACCCCTTTTCAGGTCAGAATTCTCCTTCTTCAGAACCAGGAAGGGGCTTTCAAGTTTAGTGCAGCTGTCGGGGATCAATCTCTCTTACAGCTCCTTCAAGTTCTTTATGATGCAGATGAATAATTTCCGTAGATCCTGAGCCCTGTGTTATGCCAGAGTGGGAAGAGGGTGGCTGGTGTTTTGAACTGTAGAAACTGTTGACTGCCTGGGTGAAATAACCAGTGAGAGCAATTAAAAATTAATCAGGTTAAATGAACTTGGGAAGGATCCAAATCTCAGAGGATCAGTTCTGATGGCAAAGGCATTTGAGATTTGCAAGAAAGGGGGTGGAAACAGCTCTCAGTATAATATATGTTGGTGGACACTGGGGCACTCCAAAGGCTGTTGTGAAATACAGACTGTAAAAGAACTTGTTTTCTTGTGAAGTTTTCTCTTTTGGTTTTTTTTGTTTGTTGTTTTTATAGAAAAACTATAACACCTTCCTTTTCCTTAAAATAAAATCCATCCCGTCTTGCTCAGCTCTGTCGGTCTTGGCAAAACTAGGACTCTAAAAATTGATAAATTTTCAGAAACTGCTGATAAAATATTACCTATCTTTTGTTTTGGGTGTTCCATTTACAGCTCAAGCTCATGCTACAGGTACCACCTTAGACTTCACTTCAGTAGCTATTCCGGATAACTTTCTTCAGCAGTAGAATCAGGTTGAGGTTCTCTTTTATTTTAGTATTCTGTGATTAAGCCGCACAGTATTTGGAAAGCAATACGAGACTAATATTTTAAAATAGTATTTACCTAGTTTCAGTCAAGCTAGGATCTCAAGAAAAATGTGTGATTAACAAGTGAAGCCCTTGCTAACAAATAACATTCCTGTGACGTAAAAGGAGGTGACTCAGTGGTTCGGTGACCCCGAATTCCAGGTAGTGTTACAGTTGTGTTGTGTAATGACCTAGGAATAGACAGTTGCTGGAGAAAGTGTTTAGTTTTCTGGAATTCACCAAATATGAGTGCTGCAACTTTGATGCTGCAGGAATGCTATTTCACTGATGTCTAGCTATTTCTTACTTACTACTTTTGACCCCTAAATCTCAGAGGTTTGTGTGAGAATAGAGTACACTGTCCCCTGCCTCCCTCTTTCCAGGGAGACAGAGGCATAAAGCAGAAAAATAGCTTGCCTGGGGTTGTAGGAGTACTCCCCATGGAGCTCTGACGTCCTAAATCCCAGCCCCATGTCCTGCCTGTGAGCCTGTAATACAGTTACACTTTAAACAAGGATGGATATTTATATATAAAGTGCACATGTGGAGAGTGGTGCAGAGCTGAGCATGGAGGCAGTTCACAGAGACATTTGGGGACACAGACCATTGCACTTGCTCCTGGCACAGGATACTATACTGTCGCTCTTAACAGACAGTGGGAAGCAATTACAATAATCCCTTTTTGCACTGATATATGTGCAAGGTTCAGAGTGGAGGGAACAATTCCCCAACCCTTTCCCATGCAGAGTGGGCTGGGCCTTTCTTCTTTCCCCCATAGAGCTCCAGGGAAATGGAGCCAGACTTTGTCTCGGAGCTTTGCCTACCTGATTGTGCTCTTGTGGGGCACATAATTCTCTACTCCTACCAGCTCAGATTGACAGTAGGAGGCCACATCATATCTTGTCTTTCTGTGTATGGCAACTTTGGACATAGCAAAGAAGGATATAAAAAGCAGGAAAAGGTAGGAGCTTGGCCACGTCATACAGTTGAGAAACTGTCGCTTCTCAGTTTTGAAACTTCTTGACTTAAAAGTTCTGTGGTAAAATACTGCACATCATTCCCCTCAATTTAGTTGTCTAATATATAGGATTCCTCTTAAAGCATAGGTAAAGCCTATGTTTCAGTGATCTCTGGAAACTGTGCCTTCCCCTCTTAGCAAACATCAGGAGCTTCTGCAGCTGCGTAAAAAAAAATTCTGAGGGCTACAAATGAGTCCATCAAGAAATTCTAATTCAGATAAGGATTCCTGCCAGCTTTGCTTCTGTCTGATCCAAAGATCAAACTAATAAGGTTGAATCTGAGCAGTTCAATGAAACAATGTTAGTTAAGCAAAGCAATCACATCCTGCTGCAATGTTGCTTGGGATTAAACAGCAATTAGATTTGTCTCCTCGACAGAACTGAAAAGCTTGTCTGAAAGTAACTGTAACCGGAACTGTCATACTGCAGATACTGATGATGGATACGGTTTAATAAAACACGGGCCTTGGCTTCAGTTCTTCACAATGATGGATAAGCCCATGGCACACTGCAGTTTAGTACTATTTATGTAGCTTGCAGTTTAGTTTGAGAGCCTTCCTCTCAGTCGCTTGTATTTTTCTTTCTCTCTCTAATGTGCCATGAGATAACAACCATGTTAAACCGGAGCGTTTTGCCCATGTCACTTACTCTGTAATGAAGGTCAAGTGTAATGTCATTTGGGATGATGAACCTAAGGTTTACCCAACAGTACTGGCTATAACAGCACGTATATTGAACTCTGGCCTGAGCTTTTTGCAATGTCTTGCTCTCTGGAAGCACAAGAAACTCAGCAGCTGTCTCAGAAAGCTGCAGTGGTAGTGGTGCGAGTCACGCAAGGGTCAACGCCAACACTAAAGCAGATGTGCTGAAGTACTAAGGGGTTGTTTACACAGACTTTAGAGGTGTGTGGCTGTGGGTTAGATTGTGCTGGGTATTTCAAGCAGTGGCTTTTTCCTGCTCCCTTGTCCCCATGTGCTCCTGTGCTCATTAAAGTGCAGAGACTCATCAGGGAGTATGTTAAAGTACCTGGAGTCCTGAAGTGCATTATTTAGAGCTTTCTCTGATCTGTGCCAGATAGCACTGAGTACCCCACCTACCTGTCTCTTCCATCATTTCACTTCCAAGCCAATATATCCTGGTGATCTCCTAGAGCTTCATTCATTCCCAGACTGAAAGTCTTTGTCAGGAGTGGTGCCAGGCTCTGTGTTACCTCTCCCCAGGGGGCACAAAAGGTGGCCATCTGATTACTGCATGTCCCATGCCTGGTGGGCGTGCACAGACCCCCTGCACCATCCATACACACCTTGTCCTGTTTAAATGCAGACTTACCTGCTGGAATCCATTCAAGATGCAAGTTAAGAGCCAAATAAACAGAAAACTTCCACCCATTCAAGCTGCAGGCATTTACTTCTCATTGCCAGGAAGTTTGGTCTGCTTTCAAACAAGAAACTGCTATCCATTTTGATGCAGGACACCATGAATTGCAGGTGTTTCTCTCTGTGGAACAAGAAGGGGGAAACAGGTTTGCCACCTTGTTTTTTGCCTCAGTTTCTCAGGAGGAGGAATGGCCTGCCTTCCAGCTTTCTCCATCCAGACTGACTCCAGGTGACGGGAACCTTTCCTCTTCCATGGGAAGAACTAAACCTCAGGCAAGTTGATGTAGGCTTCAACTTGATCTTCAAGGGTGAAGATCAGGTGAAGAAGAATGTCTCTGAATCTGTGCACTGTGGATACAATTGCTGCCCACAAAGTACCAGGCTGCCTTTTGTTCACTGATCCTCTTCCCCCACTCCTGCCACTGACATCTTTGGCACCCTCATTTGTACTGGAAGTAGGATGCAAAGTTCTCTCATTAGCTACAGAAGATGGGGTTTACCATTTGAGTAATGTTGGTGTATAAGCCTGCTACTGCTGAAAGTTCAGTCCATGTATAGTTACTGTTGCTGCTCAATCTGCAGGTTGACACTAGATCTGAGGTAAGGAAAGAGGTAGTGAAGGAGTGGGAGGCAGCAGAGGATCCCTTTCAGTGCTCTCTGTTACATGCTCTTTAGTGTCATGCTGACTGCAGAGTTAGCGTTGTCTGACAGCTGGCTCAAGGCAGCGCAGACGTGAGTGGGTGCGTGGGTCACGCAGCTTGCTCTGTGCTGGAGGAGGCTTGACGTGAGCAGGCTTTCAGTGTGGCAGCAGGCTTTCAGTTCATGCTCAGTTGGTGTCATCAACCCAACAAATCTGGGAAGCTGTGTGAGGTGAGTTTTTGTGGTCCAAGTAGCAGGAGGCTGCTGCCACCAATGCATTTTCTGGGAGATTCACTCCACTTCCCTGCTGTGTGACCCAAACAGGTCTGTGGAAAAAAAAAAAAGCAAAAGCCAAGAGAAAGGAACTGTGGCCCAGGGATATTGTCCTAGAGTGCCCTGTGTGGCATGCAGGCTGCAGCCCAAGTAGCCCTGTATGGGGTAAGTCAAAACCCAAAAAATTAGGATAATTAACGTCAAATGCAGTAGTGACATAGTTCGTCTCAGAGGGACTCCAAAGCAGTTTGGGATTCTCTTAGTAGAATGTTTTTTCCCCATTTATGACTGTTCAAATGTTTCCTCCCTCAGTCTTGAATTATTCTGAGTGTTTTTCCTCTGCTAGAGGTAGGTCTGCCTTTTTACCCTTCAGAGCAATTGAACAGTTATTGTTTTTTTCCCTCCTCTTTGTCTTTCAAATGTCTACCAAGTCATTGCCATCTCTAATATTAATTTTTAAGAAACATAGTTCTTTTATAATACAAACTTGCTAGAAAAGCAAGATTCAAATTGTGCTGTACTCAGTGGAGAACTGTGAGTGTGTTAGGTAGGGCTGCAGTTTCTGTTGTTAATAACTCTAGTAACAAAGACATCTTTCTTCTAAGTGGCTTCCTTCAATTACCTTTTTTTCCACCCTTTGCCATTGTTAATAATTCATTATGTGGAAGCAGAGCCTTAAAATGGCTTAAACGTTTTGCATCCAGACCAATAAGGTGGACATTTTTGAATTTAAATTCCCCTGCTAAGTGCAGTCTGTAGTTTGTTGGTGGGCTCTGATGCAGCCTTAATAACTCTGGAGCATTAAGTGCAGCTAGACCGTGCTGCCTTAGGATACCCATGAGAAGACTCTGCTGTGTGTCAAGTGCCAGGCCTTGGAGCACTTTGTCTTAACTATTTAGATTCATTTATCCAATCCCCTGGAAAAAACCTTTTATTAATGTACTGTATATTATATTGCCTGCTTTTCCTGTTAAGTAAAGTGTACTTAGGGAAGGCAACGGGAGCAGTAGGTTTTGCACAACAGTAATTACTTCAGGCTTCACTACCAGGGCCCTTTTGACCTTACTGCCACTCAGGCAGAATCTGTCGTGTTTAGTCTCTTGTGCCCCATCCACCCCTGGGATGCCGTGGAGGTGTCCTGTTCTTTGGCCTGAGCCAAAGATCTTCTGGTATGACATATAAACAAGATCTAAAAGGTGAAATTCACATGATGCTTCATCTTGAATTATGCGTTGAACCCGTTCAGCAATTACTTTCACACTGACGCAAAGTCATGCTTTTGTTGGGAGGTTGCTATGGCCAGTGGCTCACACAGAGGGTTGAAATTAGGTGAGGTTTCTGTTCTGCCTCTGCCCTGGCCTTGCAGGTTTGCCTGGAGCTGGTTGTTAATTGCTGAGCCTTTGAAAACAATTTCACAAGTTGGCTGTGTTTCACATCTTGTTTCCTCAAGGCCAGCTCTGCCAACATAGCCCTGTTTAATCGCTCTTTAGTTTTTAGACTGAGTGATTGATACAGGTGTGAGCAGCCAGTGGCTTAATTTCTGGTCATTGAAATCAGGTTGTTCGTTTAATCATGACTCTTGATTTCTTCATAAACTCTGGGTATAGAAGCACAGGCGTAAAAATGCAGAGTATTAGTTAGGAGTTTTCTGGTCCTATTATTTAGTTTGTCCTTGGATTGGCCCACTCCTAATTACTACCCGGTTACTCTTGCTATTATTCTTGTTTAATGAGATAATCCAAATAATCTCATTTCAGTTTCACAGATCATTAGATCCTACATACTTATTAATAAGGCATTTGTGAGCTCTTTATGTCCACTCAGCTGTTTTCAGTCCTTCTCTTCTCCTCTATGATGGAGGGAGGGAAGAGATGTGCTGAACATTTTGTAGTTGGATATGTTTCTCTGAAGCATTAGCACTTGTCACTATATATTGTTTAAACGGTTGCTTCTTTTTGATGATTGTGGTAATAAAAATGTCCTACATCTTGGACAAAGGTGTTGCCCATGCTAGGGAAGAGTGGCTGTCACAGAGGGAGCCACTGCAGTCTCTCTCCTGCCAAAAAGGGTCACCTTTCCCATGCAGGCAGTAGTGTGCAGCAGATGCAGGGCTACTTCGCTCCACTGACAGTAGGACGAGAGCAAGCAGGGACGTTCTCATGCTGACTTCCCAATGACAGTCAAAGGCAAGGAAGTACTGTGGGGACCATCTAGTCCATTGCTTTCCCATCTTTTTAGCCAGTGTGTTTATCTGTGCAGCCAATTATGTGTTTTTCACAGGTCTCCCCAGAGCGTGGCAGTCACAGACGCCTGCCCCCTGCCTCATTGGCTGTTTTTTAGTTCCTCACTGGTGAGATGTGCCTCAGAAGCAGGGATTGCAAACCAGGTACATCTGGCAGTATGGCAGGGAGCATAGGTGTGCCCTTGGTTGAAGTATTTGCGGTGCCCTGTGATCCCACACATCTACTGTCAATGCCAGTGCCTACACTTGCTCTCTAACGCTGGGCCTTGGATTATACTTTTGCTTAGAGCTGGTAAGGGATGCCTGAGAAGCTCTATGTTTACTGGGACCATGTAATTTAAAACAATGAAAATTCTCCAAAGAATTGAAATAAACAGGTGTGTGTGGCTGTGCTTTTGTGCTGACAATGAAAAATGGTCCGTCTTTTATGCACACATGTGGAATTAAATGCAAAAAGTAAGAAGTGCTACACTGATTTCAATAGAGTGAACCTATAATTCCAGAGGATGTGGGCTCTTCTGGTCAGCAGGCTGCTAATTGTGACAGTCCTGGTGCTGAAACTGTTGCAGTTTGTCACTGTGGTTTGAAGATAGGCCTGCATTGGGAAGACCAAATCATGACATGAGAAAAGGAAAAAGGTTAGAAAGATCAGCCTTGTTCATCATTAGACAAACAGGCACAGGCTGTCTATTCTGTGAGACTCTTCTCCCTGCAGTGTCACCCACGTGTGTCTGTTCTGTGAATGGAGAGAGCTGCTGGAAAGCTGTGGGTTGAAGGCTTTGCCCTGGCAAACCACATGTGGCATGCAGGCCACAGCCTGTAGTTCTTTCAAAGCTGAAACTAGGTGTAAATGCAAGATCTCAACCACGATGTACTGAACAGCTGATGAATTGTCGGTGTCCGGTGAAGCTATTCTTCACTGAGGGGCAAAAACTCCATCTGCTCCAGTCCTGATCACTGCAAGCCCTACAACACTTTGAAGTGCAGTCCAAAGCCTGGCCTCTAATACAGGCTGCATTCACATGCAGAAGTCTTTAGCCTGATTAAGCTCTTTGTAAGGAAATGTGCCTTGAGGCTTGCTTAATGCTGCAGTGGCAAAGCATAGGCTGTGGATTTCTCCTCTGATACCAGCCCTGCTTAAGCAGGATTTAGCAGTCTGCTCCTCAGGCCCTTCTTCCAACCCTTCCACTCCCTTTTTTGTTGGGTCGGCAGGGTTACTAATGCAGCAGGGTAGTAAACTGCAGCAAGAGTCAATATAGTCTAAGAAGGGGAAAAAAAAAAAAGTTGGGATGTTATTTGGTTGATGTAAAAAAAAAAAAAATTGCTGGTTAGTTGATATAAAAAAACCCACAAACCTTTTCTCTGATGTGGTTTGCTGTGCCATGCCAATGTGCAAACAGCTATGTCCAAGCATGCAGCAAAGGTAGGAGCAAATCTCTGCCCAAAAAGTGACAGGGATTCTGTAAGGTTTGTTTTCATGTTTGGTAGCGGGGCCAGCAACCAGAGTGAGCTAATGCCATCTGCACGTCCGTTCCAGTGCTGTCACCCCAGCTGTGCCAACACAGCTGGCTGCAGGGTTGCATTGGGAGTCACTCAGTGCAGGTTCCCAGCACAACCATCCTGTCACATCCCCGCAAGGCACCCTACTGCATGTGCAACATGAGCAGGGTATCAAACATTCCTTACGTACTCATTTGAAGAGCAGGGAATGAGCTTAAGGGTGGATAATCCAAGCTAACACTGCAGTGAAAACAAGTCCTTCGCCTCAAATATCACTAAAGAATCTTCTGCCCTCCCAAACCTCTGACTTCACTGTCCTTTAACAGCATCCGATATTCTCCTGGCACAGACTACAGCAGGGAAAATTAATTGCTCTGTAATGACAAGCCTCCTCTCAGAACCCGGCCTTCTGTTCTGTGTAAATGGATGGCAATCTGTAGTCTATCAACAGGCTGTTTCCTTGGGGGAAACAGCCCTGTGGTTCTCAGATTCCCCTTTACACTACTGACTGTTGGCATCTCTTCCTACCTCAAGATCTGTTACGTTGTTGCATGGG
>VXBJ01000788.1:132507-166792 GCA_013400055.1 Nycticryphes semicollaris | reverse complement strand
TTTCCCCCCCCCCCCTTTAATTAATTTCTTTCAGCTCTGTCAGGATACAGGGCAATTAAATGCTTCAGTATCTTGTCATAAAAATGCCACTTTTCAGAGGAATTGTCTTAATGAGCCTGTTTTTCAGTATAGCAGAGGCTCATTTATTAGTCCAGTGTATATTTTTAGAGCATGGCATTAGTCAGAAAAGCCCATTAGATCATTATACAAGTGGCTGAATCAGCAAACTATCTGCTGCTATCCTGTCAAAGCAATAACATTAACATTATCAAAGTGATTAAAAGCCATTCATTCATTTTGCATCTGAGTTGACAAGTTCATTCCTGTAGAGGCATACAGTATGAAGCTGTAAGAAAGGAAATCTAAAAGCTCATCATATCGCTCAACCTAAAGATCTACCAGTGTGTGACAGATGCAATCAAAATATGACAATTGAATGAAATATCGGTCGCCCGTGTTCTGTCATGTGGCGGGTTGTCACTGGCAAAGCATAATCAGTCTTAGCCTGGGCCCCTTTTTTAAGGATGTGCAGCTTTATGTGGTGAGTTTAAAAAGTTGTGTGTGCTCAAGCAGGGCAGGGTTTCCACAAGAGAAGTTGTCCTTTCACTCTGGGTATCCCTCCTGGAGCTTCAGAGCAACCATAGTGCTGCTGGTCTTTCCTAGTGGGGAGTTACAGGGTATGTTTGGCCAGTGGGTTTCCTGGCTCTTCAGTCCTCTGTAGTAGCCATTGAGGGTTGGGTACAGTTGCAGTTCTTGGCCTTGGTAGAGGGGTGTTGTTTGTCCAGTGTTAACATATAATAATTTATGTATATATGTCATATCTATATATATGTCATTCTATGACAAAGTGGCTCACTTGGTGGATGAGGGAAAGGCTGTGGATGTTGTTTACCTGGACTATAGTAAGGCTTTTGACACAGTCTCCCACAGTATCCTCCTGGAGAAACTGGCTGCCCATGGCTTGGATAGGAGTACTCTCCTCTGGTTAAAAATTGGCTGGAGGGCCAGGCCCAGAGGGTAGTGGTGAATGGAGCTACATCCAGTAGGCAGCTGGTCATGAGTGGTGCCCCCTAGGGCTTAGTATTGGGCCTGGTTCTCTTTAACATCTTTATCAACGATCTGGATGAGGGAATCGAGTGCACCCTCGGTAAGTTTAGAGATGACACTAAATAGGTGGGAGTGTCGACCTGCTTGAGGGTAGAAAGGCTTTGCGAGGGATCTGGACAAGCTGCATTGATGGGCTGAGGCCAATGGGATGAGGTTCAACAATGCCAAGTGCCAGGTCCTGCACTTGGGTCACAACAACCCCATGCAGCACTACAGGCTTGGGGAAGAGTGGCTGGAGAGCTGCCTGGCGGAAAAGGAGCTGGTCAACAGCCGGTTGAACATGAGCTAGCACTGTGCTCAGGTGGCCAAGAAGGCCAACAGCATCCTGGCCTGTATCAGGGACAGCATGGTCAGTAGGACTCAGGAGGTCATCGTCCCCCTCTACTCGGCACTGGTGAGGCCCCATCTAGATAGTGTACTGTGTCCAGTTTTGGGACCCTTACCACAAAAAAGACATTTTAGTGCAGGAGCGGGTCCAGAGAAGGGCAAAAAAGCTAGTGAGGGGTCTGGAGGAGAGGCTGAGGGAGCCGGGGTTGTTCAGCTTAGAGAAGAGGAGGCTGAGGGGAGACCTTGTTGCTTTCTACAATTACCTGAAAGGAGTAGAGAGGCGGGGGTTGATCTCTTTTCCTAAGTCGCGGGTGATAGGACAAGACGAAATGACTTCAAGTTGCGCCATGGGAGGTTCAGACTGGATATCAAGAAAAATTTTTACAGAGAAAGGGTTATTAAGCATTGGAATGAGCTGCTCAGGGAAGTGGTTGAGAAAGCGCCCATGGAGGTATTTAAAAGACGGGTTGACATAGTGTTTGTGATGTGTTTAGTCATGGGTTGTTGTTGGTTTGTTGTTTTTTTTAATCAGAGTTAGGTTGATGGTTGGACTAGATGATTTCAAGGTCCCTTCCAAGTTAGACAATTCTAAGATTTTATACAGAGCAGAAGTTACAGAAAGGATAAACAAGCATAGACATCACTGCCATGACCTTTCTGAACAAGCTGAGTGGACAGAAAGGTTCAATTCCTGGGGGCTGCCGTGGGGAATCTGTTCAATTGACTTGCTAGTGAAAGGCACAGCATATGCAGATCCTTCCGATGGATCAGGTGCGAATGTAAAATAGATTACAAATGGGAAAATTCAAAGAGCAGCCCTTGTGTCTGAGACTGGAGTGAGAAAATACCTGTTGAGTACAGTGGGAGATTTGCATGTAGAGGGCTCTCTTTTCCATTAACAAATGCAAAGTAGCTTTGAGTTCTGCAAGTCAAATAGTGCATCAAGGAAGGAAAAGGCAGTGGATGGGAAGGGCAAGCCATTGCTTGGTAAAAATCCAACACCTGCTTCTACTACTGATCCTACCCACTCCATTCTGATCAGTACATGAATTCTAAGAATTGCTTTAAAAAACCCCAACCAAACAATAACGATCCAATGAGCTATTACACTGGAGCACATACGTTCAGCTGACTTTTTTCCTCTGTTGTGGATTGTCTTAATTCTGCTGATGTAAGTGTGGCCCTTTATTTTTGATTCATTTTAGTGCCACAAGTCTGTTGTGGTGAAGTATCGCTACCACTATGTGTCTATTTTAAATGAATGTTGTGTAATAACATCGATACGAATGTGAGCGTCAGACTTTTAGACTATCTGTGCTTGTGCATGTCTGTTCAAGTGATATTTGTCCTTTTAATTGTTGTTGTGCAGGTTAGGCACAATTTATTATTTTTCTAACACAACAAAGAAAAAGCAGCTTTTGGGGGGCACTTTTAATATGCATATAAAAGAAACAGAAGAAAACATACTGTTTGATGTTTATCCAGAGAAGAATTGTGTGAATAGGGCATCAGTGGTATTCTCAGAGCCCATGAAGATTAAAAATCCATAGAAACTGGGGCTGATTTAGATGTTTTAGGTATCTAAATACGAACTGCAACCTGGGAATCTTGCCCATTTGTAGGCATGTACTTTCTAGTCATTCGGCCAGAGTCCTCCTGGTAGTTGAATTTGTGTCTTCATCAGCACTCTTCAAGTCAGGAAAATTAATACTTGAAGTTGTACACTAGCTTGCTAATATGAGTCATGCCTGGGAAATGATAATTTTTACTGACTTGGAGGAAAAAATTGAGGAAGTGGCTGACAAAGAAATGGTAAACTCAAACAATCAGCTGCAAAGGCTAAATGCTAGAAACAATGATGTTTCATTTTGATAAGCGATGTTTTAATTTTTGAAAGGCACTTGAAAATGCACATAATGGTTGTTTGGTTTGGTTTGGTCTGATAAGTGTATCTCAGTAGAGCAGGTTGGAAAAGAGAATTTCAGTATCAGTGCTTTCTGTGCAAAATGTTGGCGTTGATATTGTCATGAGGAAGAACACCTGAGTATTTTATATCTGAGAAGGCAAATCTAATGACCTGTTGTTGGGTTGTGTATATTTAATCTGTCAGAAATCTGAGCATCTGGGTTTTTTGATGATTTGCTTTGTATATACCATTTGTTGACTGGATTGTATCATAGCTAAATTGTGTTATGTAGAGCACGGATCAATATTTCACTTTAAATGTCTGCCACAAGAGAGCAGTGTTGGTGTAATAAGCCAGGAGAGTGTGCCTCTGGTAACTTAATTCTTCCATCAAAACGTACACTGTAATACTGCAAGAGAAATTCGAATACAGTACAACAAATCTTCTGGGAGCTCAGTAGGATTAGGAGATAAAAATAATGAATGGTGCCTAATTTCAGGCACTGATTTTTAAGTTTTTTAAAGACATAATTGGCATGACTGTGCAATCTGCAAAATTTCAAGGAGTTTATATAATTTCATTAGATTACTGATCATCTGAAGATGTTTGTTCCCATATTTGCTGGTGTTACTCCATTGAAATCAGTGCTCTTTCAGTGGTATACCCGAGAGTATGATTTGGCAGTATGTGCACAGTTGTTTATGGTACAGCCAGTTCCTCAAATCTGCAGAAAACTCAGCTTCCACTGAGTGCCCTGAAGGTGAGTTTGCTCCAGACTTTTCAGAGTTGAGTCTAAGCTCTGTGGAGTCGCAGTTCTCTGTGGATAAGTTATGCTGGATCGGGTTCATTAGCACCCAGAATTTGCTTCATTTTTAAACACATAACTCAGTCCGATGAATTGCATGTGTTGGAGAAGCTCGAAACTACTGCTGTGCTGCAGATGCCCAAATACCAGTTTTACTAAACAATTAGGATTGTGCCTGTAGATTCACTGCTCCTTGCTCTTTCCTGTCCAGAGACTAGAGCTACAGCGGTACTTGAAGCATGTTTCCACCAATTTTTCCTCAAAAAAAAATGTAAAAATTAAACTTTTATTTGGAGAAATTCATATGGGTAAGTTTGGAAGTAATTAACCTTAATTTGTGTGCAGGAAATCTCTCTATTACAAAAAAACCCCTCTGCATTCAGATCTTGATCAAAATGACTCATTTTCACTGAAATGTATTAAAAATTGCTTTTCACCAACAAAACTTGATACTAATTTTTTTTTTAAAGCATGTGCCTGATAGTTCCTGACTTGAAAGCCCAGAGTCTGATTTGAAAACTGCCACTTGACTTGGTGTTTCCATGGGATAGAAAACTTGCTATCTAAAAATGACAAGGTAAGTATGTGTCAAAATGAGATCCAACAGAAGCCAGGCTTGGGCCTAAGAAAAGCAGGGCGGGTTACTTTGAAGACAAGATGTGTTTGAAGGAGGAAAGGATGTAAATGGGCAGAAGTTGCTAGGGAAAAAAAAAAAAAAGAAAAATGATCCAGTCATGGAGCAATGTTTTAAGCTTGAAATAAGTGAAAGAGATATAGTAGACTGCATTATCTCTTGGTACAATAAAACGCTGAACTTAGCAGAAATAGATCAGCAGATAATTTGATCCATTTGGAGGAGACCAACAAGAGCAGTTGAGTGAGAGAAGAGAAAATGATGGGAGGGCATGGCTGTGCTATGTCAGGGTAGAGTGGACTAGAGAGAGTTCTGGTTTATCTCCAAATATCTGCTACTGGGCACTTAGGAGGGTGTAGCAGAAATGCTATGGGAGAAGTTTATGCTTACTTTTCTCCTGCTTTACCTGTTAGTTTTCAGAAGAAAAACAAGAAGTGATCATAGGGTGCAGTATATTGTAGGTGAGAATGACAGCTGGAATTAAGTGAATCTGAACTGATTAGCCAAATTAGTGCACTTGCTAAAGCAGCCAAAACCAAGCTTCATTTTGACTAAAAATAGTTATCTTATCTAAATATGTCATGTATCTACTATGCCTTCCACTTCCGAAATGTTATCACAGCTGCAGTGTCCTGCATCCTAAATTTAGAACCATTCATTCTACTGAATTTTCCAGTACAGTAGATAGATGCAGCAGCTTTTTAGAAAGTAAAAAATAGAAAAGGTTAAGAATAACATAATGCCGAGCTGCCATAGTGAAAAACCTGTGCTTAATCTTTGGTAGCTATTACTGTCTTTGGTTCAGTTCTGATTTTAAGTAATGCTATACAAAATGTGTAGTGGTTTTACAGTGTCTGAATGATCAGTGATGGTTCGGCTTTTTTCTGGTGTACTGGCAAGTGAGTGTCCTTGACACCCCTTTTGTCAAACACTGTGTCTGACGATGGTTTGTGAGTCACACAGGACATGAATGGAACTGTCTAACTGTGCCTCCGTATAAAAGGTCAGGCTGCTTGTTGTTGTAAGCCAAACTTGAATGTGAAATAGATGCCTAATATGCAACAAGATGAGACCAAGGATTTCAAGAGCTTTACAGTTCTATAGTTTTTCATGAGCCCTTATGTGCAGATATTGTTTAGGATTTGATTGGGGACTTTTTCACAGGTACATGCAGAAACACGGTCACAAAGTTTTTTTTCTTTTATTCATATAGAGTTGTCAGCACAACATTCCCTATAATATGTAATAGCCAATATATTTTCAAACTTCAGGAATTCCCAGAACACGTTTGCCTAAGTCCAGGTTTAAATCAAAAGTGTATGCTATTTTACTAGTTTCTGTTATGAAATGGGTGTAAACTCCTCCTTTGAATTCAGTCTAATCAAAATTTCTTTGGGAGATTAAAAAAATCTATTGACAAAATAGGTGAGTAAGCCTTTATGTTTAGATTAAGCCTTTATGTTTAGATTAGTTAGAAGGTTGCTCATTGGCTGATAAAACTGAGCAGAGTTCTGGAAACATCCGGGATTACTGTTAGATCTAGTAAAATGCATATGAAATGTTGAGTTTGTGCCAAAGTTTTGCCAGTTCTTTCCTGATTAGTGTAGTGTGAAGTATGAGTGAAAAGTATGAGTTGATAGAAGATAGTTGCTTTTTCGTACCAGACCAAGGATGCAGAAATCTTGAGGGACTTGTAGATTAATAGTAAAGCTACCGATTTCCCATCTTTACAGTTGTTTCCCTTTTGGAGACTCTATAAACTCTACTGATAGCAAGAATCAAGTTCTTAAGCTGGATTCGTAAGGTGACTTGGAACATAAAAATCCTATAAATGGTATGGAGGGGGGCAAAAAAAAAGGTGTTTTCTGACAGTTTGAACATCAAAACACAGCTCCTCGTGGTGGCCAAGCCAAGGCAGTCTTTAGACTTGTCTATGTAGAGTGAACAGTGCTCAAAGTGGATATCATGCTCACACATCCTCCTTTGGTGAAAAGAGAGGCTCCTGCCCAACACGGGGCAGGCAGTGGGACTCAGATGCCATTATCAAAGTGGTCTGGCTGTGAGACTGCTGCTCTTCCCGTGCTGCCTGCTGTCACAGAAGGACAATTTTGTAGTCATCTGCAGTTTCAATGCTTTTCAGAGAGCTGCAAATCCCTTGCAGAAAAGTTGTTGTCATAAAAGCAAATTTTGCATGGAATGGTCATAAGAGCTGGCAGGTGGGTTGCTATTTTAGTCGGCCTGGATTGCATGGTGCTCCTGCAACAGGTGGTTTGTTTGTGGAGTCTTTTTAAAATTCAGACTTTGCTATAATTTTTTTTTTAATATTTCTTCTTATTTTTTTTGAGTTCAGATAAGCAGAAATAAAGGGAGAGCTGGACTGAGCATCTCCCCTAGGAAGTAATGAATGTTGCATTTTAAGCCAAGTTGTTCTCATCAAAACTGGATTTAACGATGATTCGCTTTCTGAAGGAGCAGGTGGGTATGATGCCTATCTGAACTTTGTCATTATCTTCTAAATCTCCAGGTGTAACTTCTGACCCTACTCCTAGGCATTTCTTTGCTGACAAACCTGAAATCCCAGTTGTTAGCTACCTCACTCAGGTTGTCTTTAATTCTAATTCCTTAGCTTTTGGCTGAGCCAGTAAAACTTAAGTCCATTTTGCTGTTTTCTGTTGAGAAGGGCACACTGCCATTTTCCAACGATTTGGCATTCTCAGTGAGTTCTGTTTCGTAATCACCCAGGCTAGCTAACACTCTGGAAAACAGATTTGGTCATTTATTCCTTAAAAAAACAACTCATTTTCTTACCTCAATTACCTCAAGCAGTTCTGTGGCAGTTTCACAGTTATGGCAATCATTAGGAATGTTCGTTATTTTGTTCTTTATCATACTAGCCTTTAGTCAGACATTAAATACACATGGCGCTCTGAAAATTTGCAGCTCTCTTTGTACATTGTGTGACCCCATACCTGGACCTTTAATCAGGCTGTGGGAGTGCTCTTGTATCGCGCTTCCTGAGACAAAGAATAGGGCTCTGTAAGAAAAAGTGACTCAGGATCAAAGATTAATAATCACCCTTTCGTTGTTGCTTTTGCCATTTGCCCATTTCAGTATAAAAGGCACAGGATTTGAGGGGAGGGAAGGTAGAATTTCAGGCAGTGTGATTTATTCTTTACTGTATTTTTAGATTTCTTCAAGTATTTTAGCCAAAAAGCTAGAGGTTGCTAGAATAAGAACCGTGGGATGTCTGCACACAGCTGTCTCAGAGGCTGGAGTCCATTTACAGTAGAAATGTTCCTGCTCCTAAAAGCAGATCCAGATCCAAACTTTGGCAAAGGTTTGAGGTGGGTTTTAGTTCAGCTTTCTCGTCAGTTATTATTTGCTATTACAGCAGCTCTGGGCCCCTGCTGAGATCAGAGCTTCCTTTTGTTAAGTAGTTCATATAAATTAGGAGACAGCTTCACAATATGAAGAAAAAGGACAGAACAAGAGTGCAAGAAAGGAAACCTTATTTTCCTTTGTATATTTGTAAGATGACAACTGGACTCTGAAAGTTTATGAAATATTTGGGAACTGAACTCAGATGTCCCCAGGCCAGTGTTCAATCACAAGATATCCTTCCTCTGTTTTTTTTGTACTTATTGCATGGTTAGGATGAGAGTGAAATAAACTCTGAAGCTACTTTGGGTGTGTTTGGCAGCTCTTTCATGAGCTTCCCTCTGCATGTGTTTCTCTTTGCCCTTGGTCCCCATTCTCATACATTGAAATTTCACTCCTGCAAAATTTCAGTGCTCCAGTAACAAAGTTGTTCTGAAAAATGACAGGTGACAGATAAAGTAAAGGTCTCTGCCTGGCCTTTCACCCTGTCAGAGTTTGTAATTTTTGTCTTCAAGTATAAATGTAAACCTGAGAGGTTTTATTGAACTTCACGTTCTGCTGTGTTAGAAAAGTTCTTAGAGTAATTTTGACTGTTGGCTGTGTGGAATATAATTCTGAACTGAATATTGCTAGTTTTCATGCTTTGTTATGCATTTAATACTATTTATTTTTTTCCCCTGACTTTTTTTTTTCATAGTGGCCTAGAGTCATATGATTAGGCTTGATTGCCAGATTTTTGTCTAAAAATTAAATGCTTCCAGTTGTCACTAGGGTGGTTAGGGCCTCGAGTATGAACCTAGGGCTTGGAAAACAGAAAGCCCAGCAATGGAAGAATCTAATTATTTTTTTTATTTTTTATTTAATCAAAAGATTTCTGAACTATCATTGCTGTTGTTAGGGACTGACTCAAGTTTGCATACAGAGGGTTGGTAATACTGTATTGTATGTCTTGTCTCAAAACGATGCCTGAAATAGTGATGTGCGCTGGGTTGAGACCCCTGTATTTCATGACAACACTGGGGGCATGAAGCTGGTATTGGGCTTCACCATTGGCAAATGCCCTTGACACAAATTGCTCCACCATAGGGTGCTGAACCCATTTTAGCAGCTCATCCTTCACACAGCAAGCCCAGGCAGATGGGAGAAGAAGGAGAGATGTTAGGAACAAGGAGCAGCCTGGCTGTGGTATTTTTACCTCCCTATGCACAACTGATAAAGCCAAACTGCAAATTACATCAGCTGTAGGGGGTGAAAATTTTGGCTAGAGGAGACCATAGTGTTTGTATGAAAATGAAAGAAAGCTGTGAATAAGTGTGGTCAGGGAGCGAATATGGGCTGTGTGTCTTGCCAAGGCAGTGGAAATATCTTTTTTTTTCTAGATGTCTTTTCAGTCAAGTAATAAAGGCAGCCTCAGGCAAATGGTTTCTGTTTCCATTCATCTAACATAGGTATTTTAAGACTTACTCTTGTGGGAAGTTTTATCTGCCTTAATAATGTCTCTTTTATTGTTGGCTTTGTCCTCCGTGTCCCCTGTCACTGAGAGTAGTGTGCCAGGATAATGGGAATTGGGGCATGGATCGCATCACAGTTATCAGCGGGAATTATGTTAATGCATCTGAGGGAAAACTTCAAAATCTCAGAAACAGAGATATTCTTGACCTCCAGAACAGAAAATGTGCATTGTATTTAATTTACACAGTCATCTCATGTTGCTCTCACATCCTCACAGTGTTAGTGAGGGATAAACTCTTTCAAATTTCCTGGACTAATCCACAGTAGCTGTGCTGAAAGTGTATGAAGTTTAACCTAGAATATCTGCCAGTGTTGTGTTTCCCCTAGCACAGTATATAATCTGAATGTGGCATATGACAGAGCTATAGGGCAGCAGTCTTGCAACAAAGGATTTTTGCTTAGAAAAGCTTTAGAAAGTACCAGTCTTTTCTCTTGCTGTTTAAGACTTTCCCAGGGATTGTTAGAGAATGCACCAAATCCATCCCATGTAGGCCAGCAGGTAAAACTGAATTCAATAAATTGGCTTGGATAAGCAAGAACAGCAGGCAGTACTCTTTGCTAACCTTGGAGCTGATTAGTATGGAAACTATGTATTTACCTCAGAAGGTGCTTGATAACCCAAAATTAATTCACACCGTCACCATCAGGTAGAAAATAAAATCTTGGAGAAACATTTCAGGATAGTCACAGGTAGGATCACTCAAGCATACCATTGATTGTCCCTCTAGTTTTATATACATATACCATAACCAGGTTTTGTATTGCCTCTTCCTCTGACTTGGTGACACAGGCTCTTCAGTTAGAGAATACAATGACATCTTCTGAACAGGCCACATGACAAGCCCAGTTTCCTATGGCAGGGGTTTCAAGGAGTTGCAGTCTGCCTGCCTGCCTTCCACAGCATTTACTGGAGGAGCCAGCAACACTCCAATACTGCTAGCGCCTTTTAAAATGTGATGCTCTAAGCTTTGTAAGGGCTGCATGTGCTGGTAGAAAACTTGGCATGGCACAGGTGGAAGAATTCAGCAGAGGGAGAGCTGGGGACTTTATACTTGGTGTCATCAGGGGAGCTATCCCAGAACAGTCTCCTCCCCAAACCCAGGTGCTAGGCCTCCTTGACTTCTCATAGATGCAGAAAAGTCAGACTTACATAATGAGCTTTGATGGTGTGTTCATGTTGTGTTGTGAAGAGGAATGAACTTTGATGGGCTCCTAAAGCAATAGTAGAGGTCCACATGTGAAACGGGTACACCAGCAACTGAGCTGTTATCTAGACAGCTTGTTTCACTCGGAAGGGGGGTGGTTTTCTGATGACAGCACAAAGTCTGCTTTGCCAGTAGATCTGCACGTACACTAAAACTGTTTTATTGTGACAGTTTCCTGGATTGGTGAAGCAGTTCTCTTGTACAGAAAACCCTAAACCTCCCTGTCTCACAGCGTGCAATAGGTTGTTTTTCCAGGAGCATTTTTACAAATATGCCTGCACAGCAGCTACCAGCTACCTGGCTCTGATCTTGCCTCTCCCTTTCTCAGGCAGAGGAGGCGCTAGGATTCTCCTATTCATATCAAATCTGCTTCACGAAAGCAAAATTACTGTTGGTCATGGCAAGGAATTTGCAGAATATGGCTGAAAACAGGCTTTCGAATTTAATTAGGACATTAGGTCCTGGACAGCTGCTTAAAGCCCATGATAAAAACCTGTTGGCCACTGTTGGTACATATTAGTAAGTCTGGACCATAAGCTTTAGCTTCATCACATAGTGGTATTTTATATTATTCTGTCTCCATAAGGCCTGGCGGTGCAATAAATTCACATTCTTTAAGCACCTGATTACACGCCAAGTTTTTTCATATAAAGACCATTTTCCATTGGCTCATCAGAATTGCACTTCAAAACCTACTTGTTATAGGGAAAGAGGATGTAAAAATTAAAACTAGTAGCAAATCAGGCTTTCTGGGCTCTACTCTACAAGGGTCAGTGTGTTCCTTTAAAAACAGATATTGTGAACTTCAGGCATAGGAAACTGGGAAAAATGCCAGTACAGGATAGAATGAAGATTAATGCAGGCAGCTCCTGGGCAAGTTTTCCACATTTCCTTTACAGGATGTCAATATGCAAAGATTATTTATGAATTTATATAGGATATTATTATAAAGGCTGCCAATAAAGAGTCTCCTTCTTAAGCCTAAACTGTAACAGCTCTTACATTTCAGTGTGAGGCTTCTCCTGCACAGAGCTGCTACTGTGCTGAGCAGTGTTCAGGTGAAGAGAAAAGGGATTATGCTGAAATTGCCCAACTTGTTTCCTTTAGGCTTAAGCTAGATTTAAATTTTGGCTTGTGGATGTGAAAAACAAACACGTTGATATGTTGAATTGCTTCCTGTTCCCAGGAAACATTTTTAAATAACGATCAAACTCTTTTAACATTCTTTTGCTCACACCCCTAAATATAAGGGTGAGCTCCTATGAACAGAGACAAATCTGCCACACTGGGATAAATATTAGCACCTCATACGTACCATGTCCCAGTTTTCTACGGATGCTCCAGTTTTTCCATTGTAGCCAATTATGTTTGAAACTAGCGGTTTGTCCCAGTTTTACTAAAATAACACATTACATTTATGAAGTGCCTATTATCTCAAGTTCTTCCAGCATTTTACAAATGACAAAAATATCCCTTAATACCTGTAGAAGCTGGTGAGAGATGGAGGTGGCAACTGGAGACAAAGTTACAAAGACAATAGTACTGATAAGAAAAAAAAAAAGATGGTACTTTTAATTGTTAGAATTAAGGATTAAGTTTGACCATACTTGTATTTTACAGTGTCTGAGATGAAATACTGAATCAAAGTCTAGAGAGCAGAAAATGTTAAGATTCTTTCTTTACATTTCGGTCAGAAATACCTTTGACTTCAGGACAAAAACCCCGATGAGTATTGCCAGGATTCCCTGTGGATTTCTATTACATCTCCTAGTAAAAATCCATTGTTCTAATGTTTTTTAACTATGGGATTTCTTCACTACTGTTCTGTCTTTATTTGGCAGACTATGTCTGCCAAATGAAAGTTCCTCACAAATTAATNTTAAGAAAGCTACTGTTCTGTCTTTATTTGGCAGACTATGTCTGCCAAATGAAAGTTCCTCACAAATTAATTAAAGATTATTTCCTGCTTTGCCTGGCATTCCTCAGTAATAATGTAATTTTTTTCAGAATTAAAGCATGACCTTCTCAGCGAATCTCTGCTGAGCAAAAAAGACCCAAAAGTTTGTCATAAGTGTATCTTTGACTCAGTCGTATTCAACACAACACAGTTCCATTTCTTATTTTCTTTATTCATTGGTGAGACAGGATTATGCTTAATCCTCTCAACAGCCTCATATTTGTGATGTGTTGGCATCTTCTCTATGTATTGTGCTCTGTCAATTATTATAGAGGCTATTAGAGAGACGTGTATAGGACATTTTCAATTGTTGAGCTGGCAAATGTTTACTCCAAGTGCCTTTGATTCCTAAAGAAATTCCAAGGGGATTTGAATCTGTCCTTTGCTGTTTGCCCTGCATATTAATTTTCTATTTTTTTTTTTTGCAGGGTTATACTAGATATTTATGTCAATGAAATTCTTAGAATAAAAATGCCACCAAATGTAAATCAAAGTGTTTTGCAAAGCAATTTTAGTAATGCACAAAAAATCCTTCACAAATAATCTGCTGTGCAACTATTCTTTGATAGCTGAATTTCTCTTCTACCCACATAGGAATAGAGTTATCCCACTTCAGAGATACTACCAATTGATTGTAGGTGGCCTTAATGCAGCTATTAAAGTTGCATCAAATACTTTTCAACTTGAGATTTGAAATACTGTTCAGCAGAAAAGGTACAGCAAGTTGCAGAAGGCCAGCGATGAGATGGGCTCCCTTTTCAGTGGAAACAGCAGAAATACTGCTTGTTTTGCAGTGGGAAACTTCTCCCAACTTTGCAGAATTTTCCAAATCTCCAAACAGTTTGTTAGGTCATGGGAAACTGTTGAATCTTAGAATGCATCCATTATTCTCTTCCCTGTTCCACCTCCAGGCCTGAGAAATACAGTTAGAGCACAGCAAATGCTGTGCAACTCTTTCCTGGGAATCTGTCAGATCCCCCTTCCTATAAAGGCTGAGATGATGTTTTACCTTCTACAGAACATTCCGCATGTCATCCTCCTTGGTTCAGAAGTTCTGCATTGTTCTGCATCTGTCCATTTTGGTGGGTCCTGATACCCACCAAAATCCAGTTGAAGTGGACTTACATTGTATGGGTTTTGGTTTGAAGAATCAGAGGTAGAAAGAAGTGAGACAAAAGAGTGTGTTAGTAGGCCAGGCACTGGCCTTACAGGCCTCACTCGGGAGGCTCCATTAGCCTCTGAATGGTAACCCACCCTTTTCTTGCTTTTTGTATCTCCTGTCTTTTTGAGGGCAGATGCTCTTCCAAATAGGAATCATCTCTTAGCACATTTTTATGGCATGTTGTCAGCAGCACACTCATGACAATTAAGGTCTCTGGTCACTATGGACCACAAGTAATAGCCTGCTCAGTCTCCCTCCTGGTAGGAATTGTGGATGCATTGCCATCCCTGAAAATATTGTCTCCCTTCTTCCTTTTTTTGCAAGATCACTTTGTGTCTGGGTAATGGAGTGGGGATGGAGAAGGGCTGCTCTTTTTATCTTTTTCATTTTTACTTTCTTGCTTTGTAATATTTTCTCATTGTCTGTGGCAAAGGAAATATTATGTAGCAGTGACTGCCCTGGCCCTGTTGGATCATGCATTTCTCCCTGAGCTTCAGCAATCCAGCCACAGAAGCCACGTAGGAGCACGTGTGTGGCTAATGTGTAACTTGCTGCTTTAGGCTGCTGTTCTTCCTGANATTTTTTTTTTTTTTGCAGGACTTCAGTGCTTTCATTTTCTTTTTCATTTTGAAATACAGGACTTCTTGGATCATTGCATCCAGCCTACTGCTATCACAAGTACAACAGCATTCACTCCCTTCCCTAATCCTGCCAAGTTCTGTCTTAAAACTGGTTACAATTACTCCTGCTGGAATGATGTTATAACGCCTGTGTATTTCACACTTGTAGGTATTATTAGTTTGCCTGTGCTGGTGCAGCCAGGATAGCGAAGGGTCATACTGAAGATGCAGCATGTGACAGAAAAAAGTTTTTCTGCTGGGCTGGGCTTGTATTTCCCCACCTTCCTGAAAGCCATGAAGTAAGTCAACGAAATATTCCGTAATCTTGCCAGTTGTAGCCATGTAAGATGTGGATTTTTTTTCGCGTTCTTAGCTGACATATTGCATCACCAAAGCATTGTAGAATGCAGATAGCAGTTGTACCATTTTGCAACTGCATTGGTTTTGGAAGCTGCTTCAAGGTATGAGTCAAGTCTGCAGGTGCAGGATGTACTTCAGGTCAGTTGTGGGAAGGAAGGGAATAAGGGAGGAGAGAATTTAGGTCACTGGCAGGTGGACAGAGAAGGAAATATTTGAGTGCCTGTGGATTGAGAAATGCCACACACAGGGCTTGGGGAAAGAACAGCAATTTTTTTTAAATTGCAGGCAAAGAGGAGATGCTGTTTAGCCCCTCCAAATATTTTCCCCATAGATATGCTGCTGGCATGGGCACATTGACCAAATGGGACTGGTAACAAGCTGTTGCTGTGCCCTTCATTTGTCTCAACTGTAGATTGTGTTGCTGTCATAATCAGATCCTCCTCAGTCTTCTGCCTTTGGTAAAAACATTACATCTAGTTTTTTAGACTGTCTTAAATAATCCAACATGCCCCCACAGGAGGAGGATAGCATTTCACCAAAAAAGCTGCTAAATGAATTTAGTTCTATTAATATTTCTTTATGTGAACAAAGCCTTAGTAGATGCTTAAGCTTAAAATTTTCTAGCAAACATGGACTGTGACCTTTGGTATGCATCTGATTTTTCTTGTTCCTTGAAGAAGCCTTTCAGAGCTCATTGATTCAGGGAATGTGAAAGCAGGAAGTTGATCAACAACAGTTTTCTGACATCGATTTGCTGCCTCTTTAGATGACAGCTGCTTTCACTGAGAGGCTTCCCTGCAGGAGCTCAAAAGCAGGTGCTAGGAATTACACTCCTGCTTAGGCAAATGTCGAAACGAGAGGATTTTCAAACTGCAAAACAAATTCAGGACATGTAAAACTAGCAAAATTCAAAGAATTGAAAGTCTTCCTGAATCCCCTTTGTGTCAGGGAGGAGCTGCATTTCTTGTTCTGGTCACCTTTACCTGACTGAAAGTACTTTCCTCAATTTTCACTATGTACCTGCCCTTTGCTCTCGGGTCATGAGGCACCCATGGTGAGACATGATTACAAATATTTGCATTTGTTGTGCCAACATACATTGCATTCATTGCTAGGGACAGCTAAACTTGTGTCTGACTTTGAGGAGGCTGCATCTTTAAAAGCAGCCACAAGAATGAACCCTGGACACAGAACCACAGCATATATATGCTGGTACCACAAGATGCTTTCAATCACCGTAGGTGCTAGGGGTGTCCCCAAAACACAGAGAGGAATTTAACTGAGTGATCTTTAAGGTGTGCAAAATAGGTGTGAGGTTCCAAAATTCTTCCCCCATGCACCTGATACCTCTGCCAGAAACGGTCAAATGTTTTGGAGGATGCAAAGCACTAACTTCCTTGTAGGAAGAAGGGAATAAGTCCTAGAGTCCTTTTATATGTTGGGAGACAATTGGGACTGTGAGACCCTGATGCTACAGACACCTGTCTGCATACCTCGCGTTCTCTGCATGAACATCCTCACCAACTTCAAAGGCTGAATCTATGCAAAGCTAAGCATGCACAGTGGTGTCTCCAGGACTGGAGGTAACTTTGGTGGTTCTAACAGTAAATTTAGAAAGACTAATCATACTGTCTATATAGCAGATGAGATAAACTACATATCAACTTATTTTAAGTCAGGATGAAAAGAACTGCAGGCAAACTTGGGCTTTTCTTTTGTGGTTGGTTTTTTTTTCCCCCCAGCATTGACTACTTGTCTTTAATTGGTTAATTCCCTTCAGTTAGATCCCTCTGTGAACTCAGGTCAGTAATGTGATTAATTAATATTACTTAGAAGGGTTTAAGACTTATTAATATTACTTAGAAGGGTGGAATGTGCTTGTGTTATGTGCTACTGCTACTAGTGATATTAGACACAGGTGTATTCTGAACAGATTAATGACAAATCATTGCTTTTTATTTAAACAGATAAACTGGTCTCATTTCTTTGTGTCTCTGCCTATCCATCTAACCACTCTGATGTTCTCCACAGAGTTTCTGCACACTTCCAAAATATTTTAAAAGATGACATTAACCCGCTTTCTCAATAGTGGTCAGGACATTCCTATCCCCCAAGGAATGGAATTGAAGGTAGTGGTTATTTTTTAACCTGCATCTCATTTGTCTACAATTCTTTGAATACATGATTTTCTGTATAATGTCATACATACTTTAATATGCATTTACAGCGAGATTCAACATGAAGTATTCACCAAGGGATTGCCTATTTGTCACAGCTGTGGTAAAGCAGTAGTGCTGCAATTGAGAACAGCCACACACAAGGGCTGTGGCAGTAATTTATCCTGGGTATTTGGAATGCTGGAGTGTACTGGTCATCTGGATGCATGGCTTCTGTTCTGGGATGATGCCAAATTAATTACAATTTCTGATGTATGTGCAGATGTTTTCCCTTGAGAAAAAGATAATCCCATTGGGGCAAAAACTTGAAAAAAAGTACTGAAGGAACAGGGAATTGGCACTTGTGTTTGCAAGAATCTGAATAAGTTCACAAGTAGAACAAGAATCAAAATCTTTAATGGTCCAATTGCAAAAAAAAAAAGTAACTCTAAGAGGAAATCATTAGACATGACCGTCTTACAAACAGGAATTAATAACATGTAATCTTGGGTTAGAACAAATTTTAATTAACTTAATGCTTCTTTCTGATAAATACTAGTTTCTATAAATATCTGCATATACAGTACTCTTAAGGAAATTGTTATAATCTTGAATTCCAGTCGTGTTTCTCCAGGGCAATTTTTTTGCTATTTTTTATTTTTCTTTCAAAACAGAATGCAGTCTTCACACTGACCCCTGGTTATTAGATTATATTTTAGCCAAAGTAGTTACTGTGCCTAGCTAATGACGAAAAATGACGTTTAACTTCAAAGTCGGCTACTTGGTAAAAAGAACACAGCAATAATTTGTATCCTTCTCTGACCTGCCATGAACCACTGACAGCTATATTTTTTGTTGGTACATAAGCATTGATGCATATAATATAAACTGTGCCCTTGTGTCCCAAGATGCAGTAGAAGTCACGTAGGAAGGAAGTAAGAGCCATTGTAGAAACAGCCACCACTTACAGGTGTAGGAGAGATGAACTAATGGGCAGAAAGGTGCCAGAAGTTAAAAGGTAAGGTTTTGCCTATCCTGACATCTCATTTATTGTGCACTGCAAGATGTAGAAATAGTGTTTGGGCAACAGTTAATTAACATGAGAAGAAGGGTTACTTAATTCCACAATCTTTATTGTGCCTGCTCTTTCTCTTTTCATACTAAAACCTGGTCTTACAAAGTCTTGGACTTCCTCTAAAATTAGTGGAACTATTCTTCACTATTGTTATATTGGTTTTTATCATTAGTGATAATGCAAGTATCATGGTATAGAAAGAATGAAAAAAAATTAGAGTTTAAGAAAAGTATAATATTGGAAATCTAATTTTTCTAAATAGATATTTAACTAGTTTAAAAGGCATACAGCATCTTTAACAGATGTAATGGTAGAGCAACAATGGGCAGGAGAATCACGTCATCAGGAAGATAGCACATGGAAACGTGAGATCATCTTGTTTGCCACTTCTGCTGATAGCACTCTGTTGTTCCACCACTCTCATTGTTAGTGCTTGAACTCACAGGACATAGAGAAGAGATTTGGGCAATGTGAGTAAGACAGCCATCATTATTTTAGAAATTAAGAGAAGCTGTTTCCAAGAGGAGCGCTATTGCTACTCAGCAAATAAACCAGATTAAGATGTTCTTTGAGTTGTGATACAGGATTGCCCCATATGAGGAAAATAAGGTTGAAATGGGGTGAAAATAAGAGAAGGGACAAAGTTACACAACTTTTCCTTTCTCTGTACACTTCAGAGTGGATTCAGTGGGAAGGAAGCACACTTAGCCTTTCAACTGGATAGGATGTTAACGGGGGCTTTCCTGGCTGGTGAAGTAATACACCCTTCAAATGCACATGTTGATGAGCTTCAGTGGCTGTTTTGAACTAGTAATTTACACTACTTCATTTACTGTAAATGGTATGATGTGTTGCATTTAGAGAGTGCATTTCAGTCAGAGCTTTACAAACACTCATTAAGCCCCGAAACACTGGTCTAGAATAGATGAATAAATTATATGGGGAAGGTAATCATTAGAAACCATGTTGTTTTGTCGAATGGTGTACAGTTTTCATGTAACCAAGGACTTAAGTGCAGCAAGTCCTTGACACCTATTTTCACTTTCCTATATGAATATTCATTTGGCTTAAGTTAACATTTCATCCCCTCATCTTATCAGAATTAAAATCCTCCTCTAATGGAAACTATGCTGTTTCACTGCTACAAACAATGGTTGGCATAAAATAAAATTGTTCTTGGTTCCTAAACTATGGTTAGAATTCAGTGGTTAATCAGATGCTGATAGAAAACACTCAGCGTTTCCTTTATATCCATGTGACAATACAGAAGACAATTGATATTTGGCTACCATAAGATTCTCTCTCGACATTCCAGGAACATTGGGCTTTGTCAATACACAGCTTGTCATTATATATTGCCTTACTTCGTGCTGTGGTTCTTCCCCCTAGTGCAAAACAAGTGTGCAATCAATTCTGTTACAGACATATCTTAAATACCTATATCTTAAATACATATATCTATATATCTTACACTTGTCTACTGATACTTTTTCTTCTTAAAAAACCCTCTAGAATGTTAAAACCAAAAGAAAGGATGCTTCAAGGGACATACGGTCTGTTATTAAATGAATCTGATCCACTTCGTTAATCTCCAGATATTTCTCATTACATTATCATCAGCTTAAATAAAACAAGTTTAATCAGGGTTCTCATATTAAGCGGAAAACAGCCAAAACGGTATAATTTTTGCTAATTTTCTCAGTGGAGCTAATATTTGAATTGTAGGTGAACTTGACACTGCCATCAGGTCTTACTACATTGGAACGTAGATGTTCAGAGAGCCGAGGGTAAAAGCCTGCAATACCATAGCTCATCTTGTAACCGCTTTATGAACTGTATGTACAAAACCTGTTTATCTTTATATTGATACACAAGCAACAAAATAATCTTAGAAAAATAAATGTTCTCAAAAGAGCTACAAATGAAAATTGAACAGTTGATTTCCCATATACAAAATTAACTCTCTTGCAGAGTTTATATGACAGGTTCATCATTGATACCATCAGCTGTTTTTTCAGCACTCCAGAACGATATAAAGCTGATAAAAGTGGAATTTTAAAGGTTATTTTTATCTGATTTGCAGCAACAACCCCAAAAGGAGGGTTAATTGGAATAATGATATTTGGTAGAGGCATTTCTTGAGGAACTCACCAGAAAGTGGGGAGAGTGATGTGAAGTGAAAATGCTAGGTTGTTATTAATCTCTGGAAATGCCTCAGGCCACCACTACTACTCCAGCAAAGCTGCACCCTCCACTCAGGAATTAGCACATTCCCTACAGATTTGCATATAATGGAAGTAGTTGTGATAGGTTCTCAAAAAAGTCTTTGTTTTCACCATGCCCTTTGCCAAACCTAAGCCAGAAACATGTCATCTGAGGAGCCATTTATGTATTTAAAAAATGAGTACTGTTTTAGACTGTTGCCATGGGACAGCTATAGCAGGAAAGGAGCAAAACACCCACATAATTATTGTTGACAGAATACAGCTCCAATTCTATCAAGTGTAACCCCTGTGTGATATGTTGTTAAGGCAGCCATCAACATCTTAGTGAATGAAGTAACTGATTTGAGTAGTATGCAGCATCCCAAAGAAATGTGCAATTGTTATGCTTGAAAAACAGAACATGTGAAAGCCATCTCCTTGACTGAGATGGTATGCGAGTAATTATTGCTAAGTCTCCAAAGAACAATTAGAGTTGTTTTTTATTAAATTTTCACCATATGATTAACACTGAAACTAAATGAATTAATATGTAAATCCAGAGTACAGTGATCTAATAGGGTATTGAGAATGGTGATACTTTACAAAATAGTTTGTGGAAAAACTATATAGCGCTGAGGAAAAAAACCCCATACATTTATAATTTTGCAAATTTCCTTGCTTTTTTAAATTTTTTTTATTTTTTTGATATTTAATCTGCTTAACTACTATTTAAATTAGATTTCAGAGGACTCTTTAATTAAGAAGTGAGATGTCATTAACCATTTGTAGAGACCACATGCATAGGTATCTATATAAAAAAAGTTATTTATAACAGTGTTTTATAACACCCTTAGAGAGTTTTAACCATTAATCAGTAACAATGTAGAGATGTCAATGTATAAAACTGATTCAGGTATAACAGTACTCCAGTTTGATAAATATTGGGATATAACTTGTTGAAATACATAATTCTCTCTCCTTTATTGCATGGATATTTACTTCACTGAGTAAAGGGAAATCTATTTCATATAGGTTTTATTGTGAATAGTAATAAATTTGTATATATTTAAAAGATATATGGAATAGTCCCACTCTGTCAAGAAAGGAAGTCTTAAATACGAAAATATTTTTTGAAAGGTAATACTGCAGTAAATTAAGAAGGTTTCATTTTTTAAAAATTTATATAAAATAATGATGTTCACTAGACATCTTTCTTTTGTGAATTGAGTCTGTATTGTTCACCTAT
The DNA here is from genome assembly GCA_013400055.1 of Nycticryphes semicollaris. Taxonomy (NCBI): domain Eukaryota; kingdom Metazoa; phylum Chordata; class Aves; order Charadriiformes; family Rostratulidae; genus Nycticryphes; species Nycticryphes semicollaris. Next base: position 145,138 of record VXBJ01000788.1, on the reverse strand, counting down.
TTTAAAAGATGGGAAATGAAAAGTGCACTAAATTACTGAACAATGTTTGGCATCCTGCTGACTTTTTTGGCGGTAAAGTAAGCTGAGGCACCAAGGTTTTTTTGGTCTTTTCTTTGGAAATCCATCTACATGGCCTCTATAGGAGTGAAGAATATACAAGGGTTAAAAAAAAAAAAAGTATCATTTCTTTAGTACCTTGACTCAGTTGAGTCAGAATCAAGCGCTCTTCTCAAGAACTTGTAGAAGGCTTTTCTTTTTTATATCTGTGCTTTAAGTTACCCATACTATGTTGAATTATTAGAAATTACTCTCCAACAGGCAGCCGGCTTGCAAGCATCTACGTGTGGTGTTACTGCTTTGGGATCTGAAGAGATGTCTTTAGACAGCACAGCACCACACTGGGGAAAATGTCCTCTATCAAACCCTTGCTAACATCCCCAACTGCTCCCGGCACTCCCTGGGGATCTGCATGCTGGTGGCTCCCACAGAGCAGCCTGAGGTGGGGAGCTGCATTACAGGGGTTGGTTGTGTGTGTGCCCAGCAAGGCAGGGAGGCTCAGCTGTAATGCTCATCCCCGGGACTGGCTCCCATGGCCCTGTGAATCCACTTGCACACCTGGGATTTGGGGATCGCAGGTGGAGGGCTGTGAAGTCAGGCAATGATGCCAGCCTCAGCCCTGGGTGAAGCCTTTGGGCGGTGCTGCCCGGAACATCAATCTATAACCCAAAAGTAATAGCCACACATCTGCATTCCATCCATCCCTTTGAGCAATATGAGTAATTATTCAGCCTCGTTACATCTGAGATTGAACTGACTTGCAGACAGGCACTGGTCATGCAGGTTAGTTGCAGGAAGGGAAGATTACTAAGAGGACAAAACAATAAAAAGGGAACAGTGGAAATTAATTTCACTGTCCACAAGGCTCCTATGGCTGAACCTGTATCAGAAATTAAGGCAGAACTGGGATAGTGGCAATTTTGCCTATTCTGGATTTGCAACTTCCAGATTTATTTTTTCTTTTTCTGGGGAAGAGAGAATCTTTTCTTTCTAGTTTTGTTATGTGTTATTATTTATTTTCCTACTTAGGCCAGGCAACAGACAGTTTTATTTCTATTTCACCCTGGTTTTAGATAGAGGGAGATACAATTAGGTGTAAATATGCAGAAGCATATTTATGGAACTCTGCAATATTTGGGGATTGGGGAAAGATGAGAAATATCTCTCAGATTATTTTTTTTTTTGTTTAAAGTATGCTTTTCTGTTACTATAGCTACTGGCTGTATCTTGCTCACATACAGATGCTTTATTGCTTTGTCTCTAGAAACCGACTGATTGCTGTTACAAACCATCGAAGCCAGGAGTGGAGGGGATACATATATCTAGCAGGAGACTGGAAAACCACAGAAGGATCCAAGTCCAGCACAGGAAGAGCCAAAATCAGATGTGGAGGATTGGCAAGAAGGCCCACTTGTTAAGGTTGTAACAGAAAGCAGGAAGAAACAGGAAAGAAGTAGGACATTGGAAAACCTGCAATGAGGTATGTACACTTCATGTTACCGGTAAAATCAAGGAGCCTGGTTAACCCTCAGTTACGTCCTCATGGAGATAAGCAGATAAGCAAAATCTTAGATTCTTCTACAAAGGAGTGTTTGAAAGAAGAACTGAGAGACCACAGTGGGAACAGATTATTCTCCCTGGCATAAGCTTATTCAGGAAGAAGGATGAGACTCCAGTGAGTTACAACCCTGCTGAGAAAATAACATCTCTGGAAAGACAGGGCAGAAGATGGTAATATTGAATCTTGTCTGGAGTTCTGTGTGGGGATTGTTAAGGGCACTCCAGGGTGTAGTTTTGGGTCTTGCAAAGCAAGCAAACAAGAAAACAAACTTCATGAGAAGCTTGGATAGTGCATTTAGGGGTCTTTAATTTCTTTAGAAAAAAATGTCTTAGTGAAGATTACTGTGAATACAAGACATTTGTCTTGCCCTGGGTGTGGTATGCTGTTGCAACCCCCCCACAACAAATAGGGTAACAGCAGTTGCCAGAGGTGCCAGAAAAGGGTAATATACAGGGCAAAGGCAATGGGCTATTACACAGGATAGTGGACTCAAAGCTGGGGAAAAAAAGCCTTGACAGGAATGCAGAGAGAGGTATGTCATGCCGGGGAAAGGCATAAAGTGCATAATCCATGAGGAAATCTTATAGATTCAACAGTTTGATTTAAATTTTTACAGCTTTTAGTCTTAAAGGTCACAGATGTCCATCTTTTCATTTGTCCCATTTCTTACACAAGGATCTCCTCTTTCTACTCAGGCGCCTATGGCTATGGGATAACAATGAGACTATTTGTGTTCATAAATGTGGAACTGCCTTCAAGTGTCTGCTTTAAAACAAACCAAATGTTGATAGTCACAGGTACATAAATGGAGTGTTTCTCTGTGTTGCCAGGCCAACAGTATTTTTTGCCAAAAAAAGTAAGAAAAAGACCCTCAACTGTTCATTGTAAAAATCTTAGTTGAATTTCTGGAAAGGATCCTGTGTGACTTTGGCACACAATTGGTTTTTTTGTATTTCTCCTTTCTTACAAATTACTTGAACACTGTGCAGCCATTTAATCATTGCCATTTGTCTTAAGACTGATAAGACAAACTTATGACTTTTTGTTATCTAATTATTGATTACCAAATATATCTTAGTACAAGAATTCTAGGTGTGAGGTATACAAATTATGGGAATTTGTGACATGCAAAAGAGAGAAAATGAAGACAAGCAACAATAGGACTGTGTTAAATATAGTAATTATAAAAGCTTGTGTGACAGAAAATGGAAATCGACAGACTTTAGGAAATATATTCATGCATTTTTGTGCATTTCAGGGGACAATTAACTTAACTTGATTCCCGAAATATAAGTCTTTTGGGCAACAGGATATTCAGGTGAGAAAGATAATTGGATATATAAAGATATTAGCATCTAAAAATTAAATCAGTAGGATGTCTTTAAAAATGACAGAGATTTGTAAGGAAAATAAAACTGTTTTGAAGACATCTTCTGGATTCCACAAAAGGTACTTTCAGCATGAACACACTTTTAAATACTGACAGAGGTTTGGAAAAAAACCCCACCACTTTTAACTAAAGAAAATTACCCCTTTTCTTACTCCTAGGAGAGTTTAGCATGTTTTGGAAGGAGAAGTTTGCATTTGTTATGCAGCAGGAGTGTTGCCTTCTCAATGTCATTCTCCCATCTGTCTTGCTCAGCAGTGTTACAGTCTCGGCTGATCCATGTGTGCAGTCATCAGTCAGATCATAGTGACACAGTGAGCCTGAAAACTATTCTTGTACAACGTCTGCCATGCTCCATATCTTCCTCAAAGGAACTGTGGATACAATTTAAACTTGTTTATATTCTTTCCACTGGCCAGGAAAATGAATAATTCCTTTTTCCATGTTTGGAATTCCCTCAACAATAGATTTACCATTATTTAATCCATCTTAATTTATGAGCTATATTTATCTTCCGGTACTCATAGAATTCTGTTGCTTTGCACTAGCCTCATAGAAATTTAAGGAAATGTCTTACCCTATTGCAAGGGAAACAGGCTCTAAAAACCTTACTTTGTCTAAAATTTGCCATCACTTTCCCTGCAGCATGAATTGCCCTGTGCACAATATGCAAAAGATGTTTAATTTAATGTCAGTGCTTATAGAAAGATAAACCACAGCCTATTGGTGACAATACCTTTACTGTTTTATTCAAGATTTATTTGGCATTGCGAGCAATGTGCATTAATCCTGTCCTGGAAAGTACTTAAGCTAGAAATGTGTGGTATCTTGCAGATGGTTTGCCTAACTTTTGTACGTATCTTGTGACTCTTGCCACCCTTCCTTGTGTTTAGATCTCCTGACTTTGTGGATCTTGTGGTTCAACTGAAAGCATTCCAGATCAGGAAGGAGCATGTGCTCTATATTTAACTCTATATTTAATCATGTCATCAGTAGTACCATTGTGCAAGTTGCTACATAAGGGATTGTCCTTCCTCTTCTTGTCAATAACAGCGATCTTTAAATACAAACGGTTGCCATCTGTACTTTCTGTGAGCTAGGTAGTCACTCAATAATGGTGGTCTTTAGTAGGTATCAGGTGATGACAATTTTTGATGCCCACCTATTTCTAGAAGCCTGAATGTTTTGAATCAACTTCTGTTTTCATAGAAATCTAGGCTAAAAGGAATCTTGTGAGATCATCTCTTCATAGTTCCTGATCTGAGACAAAATAAGTACACTTAAAATCTCCCTGACCATTTTGTCTGGAACAGCCTTTGGAAATTGGTGATAAAGGGAATACCATGACATTCCTACTTAGTCTGTTTTAATGCTAATTACATTTGGGAAAATGTCTGTGTAGTATCTATCTTCAAATTTATCTTGGCATAAATGAAGCTGATTTCTACTTGCCCTGAATTGGATGAACATGGAATAAATTTGATTGGTATGTATTAAAAAACATTAACTATATTTTAACTTTGAAAGAATACAATAATGATGTTTTTCTTATCTTGTTTGCTTTCCTTACTCAGTAAAGTAATATTTGGTCTTTCTTTGTCTTGAATATTTTTCATTTGTCCTCTTCTTCTTGTAATCAATTTTTGGACCTCAGACTTAAAAACAAAAATAAACCTTTCTGCATGATTGATCTATTTCCTTATCTTTATTTCTTTATCTTTATCTTTATTTCTTTAGCGTTCCTTTCTCCTACAGCATGACGCTGGCTCTAGCTGCGCGTGGCCATTTTTTGTTTTTCAGATTATTGGAGAATCCTGGTGATGTCACTAATATTTTTATTTTGCATTGAAATACCGACATCAGGTAATCAATTNTTTTTTTTTTTATAATTTCTTTTGAAGAGAAGTGACCCAAAATTGTCCTAGTACCTGAAGTCTACTATTTTTGTTGGTTCAAAGGAGCAGCAGTTGGGGACCTCAGCATGTCTCCTTGAGTTACCCAGGGACAAAGGAATCTATTATTCTTATTGTGCTATTTTTGGAATCATTAATACTGTTCTCTTGAGATGGCTTTTTCACATGCTGTTTGAGAGTTCAACAATGAAAGTTGTTTTACCTAATTTGAACAAATACACCATAGCTATTTGTTAGTGAATTTCCTCCATCATCAGAAAAAAGTGTTCCAGTTTTGGAGAAGCAGCATCAGAAAATTTCCTGGAATGTGTATTTGCTTAATTTCTCTAAGATCTCTTTTATATTTCCTCTATTCTCAGACCAACACACTTTTCTACCTATATGAAACTGTGTTTTGATTTCTGGTCTCTCAAGCATTTCACACGACTAAGTGGGAATCTCACTGCAAAATCTTGAAGAACGATTCTGTTGCACAACCTACATTTGAATGTAATCAGAAAAAGAACTTGGCAAATTGCTCTGAAATTGTCTTGCAAATTAATTTGTCTCATTGTGAAACCTTTGTGGCATTAATTCTCAGTTGTTCTGAGCAGAACTGGTAAATCGTGCTAAAAAGGCACAATGCATATTTTGCATTATGGCTAATGAGCTTTCTTAACCAGAACTTCAGCTTCACTGCTCCTCAAAGGCTCTACCTCTGTCTGGCCTCACACCTTTTAGAGGTTGTGCCTGTCCTTTAAAAAATTATGCAAAAGTCGTAACTAGCAGGCTGCTCTATGCATTGTACTTCACTTCCGTTATGTTTCCTGAAACAGCAGCAGCTTTTGACCCCTAAGACCATAACATTTAATTATATTCAATTCTAAGAAAAATAGGGAATAGATCATTAGAGTACATGGCAGCCAGAAATCCAGCTGTGACTCTGTAATCTCCTAGACACTGGATCTAATTGTGACTGATGGAAATTTCACTTCGTTGTTGTTTTTAGAGATTCCTATATAGTGTCTCTGTATTATTTCCCAATTACTACTCTATGTTGTGTTAAAAAGCTATAGCATATGAAGGGTTGAAAAAGTGCAGGGAAACATGCAGACCTGGAAAAAGAGGAAATGAGAAATTTGGATGTAGGCATTGACAGGGTGAAGCTGAATTGTAAGCGCAAAGGCTGAAAAGAAAGCCAAGGGATGAGGTAGAAGGGATGATCGGTTGTTTGATTTTATTCTGGAAATAGCAAAGTGTAGATACAGATTTTTGGTATAGCTAAAAATATATCACTGTTCTCCCAAGGCAGAAGAAACTTAACAAAGACATCCCAAAAAGCACTCCCAGGGGATGCAGACAGAGCAAGTAACACTAGTAATGCATTTGTATAAAGCTGCCAAATGTGGGTTCAAACTTGCAGTAGTCAGGGCCTCAGCCCATCTCCTTGGATTACCCAGTTATCAACAAAGGGAGCTTCAAACCTCCTAACTTTTATTAAACCTATAATCTTGTTGAATAGCATATTTCACTTCCTTTAACTGAGTTCCTGATACTGTGGCCTGAAACTCCTAATTTAAGCCTAAATAGCTTATTGCAGAACAGTCCATCTAGAGAGCAATGAATAATACCTAATAGAAAATAAAAGTGGCTGAGTCCCTGAGCCAGGGAGTTCTGGAACCAGTTCTTGAGCACCAGCTGTATATAAAAAAAAAATAAATTATAAAAACCAGAATCATAGAATGGTTTGGGTTGGAAGGGACCTTAAAGATCATCTAGTTCCAACCCTGCTGCCACAGGCAGGGACACCTCCCACTAGCCCAGGCTGCTCAAAGCCCCATCCAGCCTGGCCTTGAACACTTCCAGGGATGCGGCATCCACAAATTCTCTGAGCCACCTGTGCCAGCATTTTACCATGCTCACAGTAAAGAATTTGCGCCTATTATCTAATCCACTTCCAGTTTAAAACCATTGCTCCTCATCCTGTCACTACACTCCCTGATAACGAGTCTCTCCCCATCTTTCCTGTAGGCTCCCTTCAGGTACTCAAAGGCAACAATAAGGTCTCCCCAGAGCCTTCTCTTCTCCAGGCTGAACAACCCCAACTCTTTCAGTCTGGCTTCAGAGGAAAGGTGCTCCAACACTCTGATCATCTTATTGGTCCTCCTCTAGACTCACTCCAGCAGGTCCATGTCCGTCTCATGTTGGGGGCTCCAGAGCTGGAAGCAGTACTCCAGGTGGGGTCTCACAAGAGCAGAGTGGAGGGGTAGAATGACCTCCCTTGACCTGCTGGCTAAGCTTCTTTTGATGCAGCCCAGGTTGTGGTTAGCTTTCTGGGCTGCAAGAGTACATTGACAGCTCATGTTGTGCTGCTCACCCACCAACACATCTAAATCCTCCTAAGGGCTGCTCTCAATCCTTTCTCCACCCATCCTGTATTTGAGCTTGGGATTGCCCTGACCCATGTGCAGGACCTTGCACTTGGCCTTGCTGAACATCACGAGGTTTGCATGGGCCCACCTCTCAGCCTGTTCCTCTGGATGGTATCCCTTCCTTTCGGCATGTTGACCGCTCTGTACAGCTCAGTGGTGTTGGCAAACTTGCTGAGAGTGCATGCAATCCCACTGTCCATGTTGCCAATAAAGATGTTAAACAGTGCTGGCCCCAATACTGACCCCTGAGGATTCTCACTCATCACTTGGACACCCAGCCATTGACCACAACTGTTACAGTGCAACCATCCAGCCAGGAGTGGAGTGGTCCATCCATCAAATCCATGTCTCTCCAATTTAGAGACCAGGATGTCATGTGGGACATTGTCAAACGCTTTACACAAGATAGATTGTCAGTTGCTCTTCCTTTATCCACCAATGCTGTAACCCCATCGTAGGTGTCTACCAAATTTGTCAGGCATGACAAAGTAAAGCCATGTTGGACGTCACCAATCACCTCCTTATTTTTCATGTGCCTTAGCAGGGTTTCCGGGAGGATCTGCTCCATGATCTTGTTGGGTACAGAGGTGAGATTGAATGGACTCTGGCTCCCCAGGTCTTCCTTTTTTTCCCTTTTTCAATTAGGGGTTGTTTCCCCCTTTCCAGTCAGTTGGAAATTGTTGGGGGTGTCCCTGCTCACTATGGGGAGGTCAGACTAGATGACCTTTGGAGGTCCCTTCCGGCCTGCACCATTCTATGATAAATTTACCAGACTGCCATGACTTCTCAAATATGACAGATAGTGGCTAAGCAACTTCATCTGCCAGTTCTCTTGGAGGTACCACATCAGGTCCCATTGATATATGCACTTCAAGTTCCCCAGGTGGTCTCAAAGCTGATCATCTCTTACAGTGGGCAGCTCCACATTCTCCCAGGGCCTGCTTTTGCCTTCTGTGACTTGGGCAGTGTGGCTAGGGTACTTGTCAGCAAAGACAGACACAAAAAGTCGTTGAGTACCTCAGCCTTCTCCATATCCTGGTTAAACAGGTCTCTCGTTTCCTTCCAGAGAGAGCCTACATTTCCCTTAGTCTTCCTTTCATCAATGATGTGTCTGTAGAAGCTTTTCTTGTTGCCCCTGACATCCCTGGAAAGATCTAATTGCATCTGAGCTTTAGCTTTCCTAACCTGATCCCTGGCTGTGTGAGGGTTGGTAGTCTCTCGGTGACATCCATGATAGGAGCCCTAGGTAAGCAGCAAGAAGAATCTGGCAATCTTATTAATGAATGATGCCTGGAGGCATCCTTCCTCCAGGGCTCTACATCACAAACCTGATGAGCCCCTACATCACATCCTGATGAGCCCAACAAAAGTCAGCTTGTGAACTTTTTATGACTTTAGAGTAAGTTTTCACCTTCATCTTAATTTTAAAATAGAGCTCTGCAAGTTACTGTAGTAAAACATACTTTTTCAATAATGCATTTATATAAAATTAACAGGAGTGATAATGTGCTAATGCTGCAGACACCATGGTGCATCAACTCAAGATTTGGTCGTATGTCAAGGGTGATAAACTGACACAGGAAGCTTCTAACTTGAGGTAATGAAATTATCTTCACCACAAGAACACGGGAATGAGTTGCTAATAGAGGCTGTGGAATTTCTGTCCTTAGAGGTTTTCAGATCTTTACTTGGACAAAGGCTTGAGCCACCTGGTCTAAACTCAATGCTGATCCTGCAGGAGGTTGTACTAATTGACCACTGTCTCTTTTATTGCAAGAACTAAGGAGAATCAATGACATAGAAGCTGGGTTCAAAACAAACAAAAGGAGTGACTCTTCATACACAGTTCGTAAGAGGAGCATCAGGAACACTTAACTTCAGTCACCCAAAACAGCCAGTAGCAATGCGGGCTCTAGTCTGCACAGGTTCACAGAAGAGATCTATTAAGAGTTACACATGGAAACATCTTGCCCAAGAATCTTCTGAGCTCACAGCTTTGAAGGCAAGCACTAAATGTAGATAACCGAGTTAAGGGAAGAAGTTAAGGAGTTGCACATGATTGGCTCTTGCACTGCTTCCTGGCATCTGCTCTATTTGAGGTATGAGTCAGAATACTAGGCTAAACAGACATTTAGTTTGACTGAGTACAGATGCTTTTAGGACCTGAAATCCACAACACAATGATCTTTATTCAATTAATTTACTATTCACTGTAAGTGGAGAAGCCTATCTCATCATGGTGGTCTAGTGGCCAAAGCCCGGTGGAGTTAAATGCTGCAGTTCATGAGTTCATACCGCTGACAGAGCATGAAAGACTTGCTTCATAGCATCAAGGTAAATTAATGTCTCTAGAACAAAAGTTTGTCCTGTCTCTTCTGCACAGATCTAAACATGCAATGACACTAAGCAATTTGTATTTGATGTACTTTGTAATTGCATGAGAACTGACCTTATTGTAGGTTCTGTAATAACTCACATCTAATCACAGCTTTACCAGAATGATGCAAAATTCTCAGGGTTTCAAAGAAAAGCAGCCCACAATTTTTAGTTTTAGAAGTTTTAATCAAAATTCTGACTTAGGATAATTTGTATTGCAGATAAATTAAAATTCTGTGGATTGTTGGAAGATGACAATGTTGAAGATGAATTTTTGATGGTGTCAGGGAAATAATTCTATAGAAGTCAACAATAGTTCCACAGATATAAGACTCTGCTAGACTTTTACAACCTATCCTCCCCAACCTCTTGATTTCTAGCCCATGTTTTCTCACGTGCTACTGAAATAAACCCACTTTCCAACACTGATCCTGTGATGGGTCCCAAAGTAATGACCATTCTTGGTCTAGTATAGCATCATCTTTTCCAACACTGATAAAAAAAAAAAAAAGAAAAAAGAAGCCCCACACAATGCCATCCTGATGCACCATATTTGCATGCTGGCTGAAACTGCTGTGAAATAGAGCAAAGTCCTCTCTTTTCCCATTGCTCCTGTTTTTCTTGACTTGAACTTCCTTCTGATGATACCTTTTGTTTATTTAGAAGAAGAAAAAGTATACATGTATTATTTTCCCTGTACTGCAGCACTCTCCCCTCGTACACCCTCCCTACTCTGGGCTCTCTCTTCCCCCACAGCCATGACCTCAGTTGTTCTGTTTTTCCTTACACACCTGTCCCCAGTCAAGCCCATCTACACTTCCCTACCCCTCTTTGCAGCCTGTCTTTCCCCTATTTAACACTCCTTCCATCCTGAGCTAGCAAGCATCCAATTTCCTGGCTTTTAGATCCTTCTCTCTTCCCAGTATCAGAAGAGCAAAAAATCCGGAACTGTGCTTGGCTCTACTACTGCTGTCCTTATTGTAAGAAGCAGATGCAGATTTCCGTGAGCCTCCTTGGCTTTTTCAGTCCCCTTCTTCTGCTGCAATTACCACTACTGCCAAGGCACAGACTGGGACTGCTCATCCAGAATCCATCATCGCCCTGCTGGCTGGCATAGAAGACAAAGCCTCTCGCTGTGGTGTATGGCAGCCCAGCCACAGCACCCCCTTGCCTGTCCCATCCACTGTGTCTCTAAACCACATTCTCAAGTGACTGAAGCTCTCCCTGGAGAGATGACCTCTAGGGTCATCTAGTCTGACCTCCCCACAGTCAGCAGGGACACCCCCAACTAGACCAGGTTACCCAGGGCCTCATCAAGCCTCACCTTGAGTATCTCCAGGGAAGAGGCCCCAAGCAACTCCCAGGGCAACCTGTTCCAGTGTTCAACCACCCTCATAGTAAAGACCCTATTCCTAATATCCAGTATCCAATATCTGCTCTTCTCCATCTTGAAGCCATTGCCCCTCGTCCTGTCACTTCAGGCCTTTGTAAACAGACTCTCCCCAGCCTTCTTGTAGTCCCCCTTCAGGTACTGAAAGGCTATTAGGTCTCCCCAGAGCCTCCTCTTCTCCAGGCTGCAGCTTCCCTGTGCACCAGCACCAGTAGAGATCTTAATGTCACAGGTCTAAGCTGGGAGCGAGTAATGCAGAACTTAAATTCACCTAGCAGGCTCTCTCATGTTACCGTTCCCTCCTTTTCTAGGTCATTGATGAGTATAGGGATTGGCACAGGTCCCTTGTGATACTGGTGACAGCTCTACTTTGTGAGCTCTTACTCTCAGCTATCTCTTAACCTTGCAGCGATCGTCCTCTATGCCCCAGGTTCAAAGTCCCTACAGCCTTTCTCTCCTCACCTTCCACCATTCGCAAGAGTATCCTGGGACACACTGGAAATCAAGTGCTATCACACGTGTACTTATCCCAACCTTTTGTCACGTCCTGGAGGGTAGCTTGGTCCCCGGAGCTGGAGCAGGAGACTCATCCGGCCTCCTCACTGAGCAAAGAGCGTCTTTAAGGTTGTGCACCCTCCCTGTCAGACCCCGAGACTCCGCGGTACGCTCTTTGCTTCCTAGGCAGTGTCCCCCACGGTGTCCTGCGACTCAGGGGTGATGGCGGGGGACTCAACGCTGGAGCGTTGAGGTGGACGAGGCCACGAGTTACTTTGGGGATGGTGGGGAGGGCGCAGGTCAGTGGCGGACAAAGCCGGCCCGGCGCCACCTCAGGTTCCTGCCTCGCCACCCCCCCCGGGGGCTTCTCCGCGGCTTCCCTGGGGCAGGCGCCTGCCTCCTCGAGGGGGGCGGGAGGTCTCGCCCCTCGCCCTCGCCAGGGCGCCGCGCCTCCGGCGGCCGCGGTGGCGCTGCCGAGCAAAGCCGGGCGCTGGGCGCCGAGTGCCGGCCGCCGGCCCGCCTGCACCCCCTCCCCGGCCGGCTGGCTGCGCGCACGGCGAACATGGCGGCGGCAGTGGGGAGGGACACTCTACCTGAGCACTGGTCTTACGGCGTCTGCAAGGACGGGCGAGTCTTCTTCATCGAGTAGGGAGGGTGCCGGCGGGCAGGAACAGCGGAAGAAGGGGCGCGGGGGTGGAGGGTGGCCCCGCTCCCGCCGCTGCCCGCCTCCCGCCCGGCCGGGCGGCCGCACGCAGTCACTAACAGGTGCATGTTTTCCGCTTTCCCCATCGCAGCGACCTGACCCGCACCACCACTTGGCTGCACCCTCGCACCGGGGAGCCCGTCAACTCCGGCCACATGATCCGCTCAGGTGGGTGTCTGGGGGAGGCGGCGACCCCCGCTCTGCCCTGGCGCCGTGCACCGTTAACGGCCGCTCCGCTCCCCCTCCTCACCCCTTCCTCCTTCCCTGCGGCCCGTGAGGCACCCCGGGGCGGCGGGCGAAGTTCTCACCCCTCCTTCCCTGCTTTCTTTCTTTCTCTC
>VXBJ01000788.1:36941-132502 GCA_013400055.1 Nycticryphes semicollaris | reverse complement strand
CCCCCCCCCCCCCCCATTGCAGACCTGCCCCGCGGATGGGAGGAGGGCTTCTCGGAGGAGGGCGCCAGCTACTTCATCGAGTGAGTACTGCCCTGCTCCGCACCGCCGGCGGGCGGCCGTTGGCGGGGGGCGTTGGCGGCGCGGCCCCGACCCGCCTGCGGGGACGCCTCGCGCGGGAGTTGAGGCGATGGGGGTGTGTGAAGAGGGAGCCGGGCCGCTTCTGCCCCTTCCCCCCCCACCCTGGTGCATCCGCCGATTTAATTAGTTAGTCAATCAACAAGAGGGAAAGTGACAATGAGGTGTGCGGTTTCGGTGGATGAGGAAAGTTGGCGGCCCGGCCCGGCCCGGCGCGGCGGGATGCGGGGGTCCCCCACGCCCCGGTCTGCCGCGCTCTCTCGGTGGCTAGCAACAGGTCTCCCCGGAGGCGGGCTCTTCGGTTTTTGTTGGTTTTCCTTTTTCTCCCTCCCCCTCTCTTCCTGGTATTTGATGTGCGGTTTGTGGCAGGTGGAGCGTTGCGTGGCTGAGCGCCGGTCATGGCTGAAGGTGGATTGGGTTGTTGGTTGGTTGGTTGGGTGTTTTTTTGTTGAGTTTTAAATAGCTCGCGGCTGTGGATGCAGCACGGGGAAGTTTTGCAAGCGAAAGGCTTTCAGTGTTTCTTCCCAGAGAAGAGGCTGAAGGGATGAAGTTGCTTTGCCCTGGGCTGGTGGTGGCTGTCGTCTTTTACCTAGTATATCTTATTCAGAGAGCAGCTGAAAACTTGAAATGTGCTGCCTTTTAAGGCTCTTTTATTCTATGAGATGCAAGCATGTTCCAGTAAAATCGGATAATTAAGAGAACTTTTCAAATGTTACACATATAAGGTGTTTACAAATGTAAACACTGATGTAAATTGGAGATTTAATCATATCAGTAGAACTCTGGTGCACCCTGGATATAGAGTTGTGTGTCAGTTACGATGTCCTTGCATTTTCCTTTGGAAATCTGAATGTGTGATAAATGTAGTGAAACTACGAGAAAAGGATTGAAAGATGCTCAGACTCCTTTATTGCTTCAGTGCTGGATAACCCAGGTCATTAAGAGTAGTTCCCTATAACTGCTGACAACTGTGTCACAGACATCTAGTTTTGAAATGCCTGCAGAGCGTACCCCAAACCTTTGGCAAGGTTTGAGGTTTTTAGTAAAGATCAGACTTCAGAACGAAACTTGGACACATAAAGGAGGGATTGCCTCACGTGGTAGGATGTTTGTTAAATAAAATTCCAAATGGTCCTAAAATGTGCTTTTTTTCCCTACAAAGGAGGAAAAGGCCTGTCAGTCCCTGTTTGGCTGAGCCAGAGAATTCCTTACAGTGGTGGATGGGGCAGTTGGTTTAGTCCTCCACTCTTGAACAGGATATAGTAGCAAGGCATTGAAGAGCAGCTGAATACCACTTATAGCAGCTACCCTTTAACTATTGCCACTGTATTGAAAGAAAGGAATAAAAGTTCTGGCGACTGGTGGAACTCTAAAATGTAACTGTAGAGTCTGTAAATGTAAGGTAAACAGATCCCTTACACAGAAACATCAACACAAACTTCTGTCGTCTTAGTAGGAATACAAGTATTTTTTTTTTTGTCTGTCCTTTCTAGAAGGTTACTGCTGCTCTTACAGAAGAGCTTAGATTCCTTTTCCCAGCTGCTCTATTTGGAAGACCATTCTCATGTCTTGTTTGTCTGGCAATTACAAAACATTTAATTTCTGATCCATTAAATTATAGTTGTGTGTAGTTCATTGTCATGACTTGGGCTAATAGAATTCTTTATCTTGAACTGGAATTGCTGCAGGAAATTAAATACACAATGGAGCGTGTATTTTACAGAGCAGTTGGATAAACTCGACCACCTTTAGTGAAGCAAAGTTTTGTGAGGAGCAACAGCAATGTTTTTGACAAATTTGTTCAGCTGTACTGCTTCATATCAGAGATTCACCTGATACAGTGTCCTCTTCAACAGTGATACTTCCTCCAGCAGTGCTCTGGCCTCTCTCTTTTCAGCTTGGAGGCTTCTTGAATCAAGTAGAATTTATCAGTTTTTCTTTCATGAACATATTGAGCTCCTTTTGTGCTCATATAAACATTGGCATCCTTAGATGAGGATTTCCATACCTCACTGCTCTGTTCATTCCTCCTTGTGCTGCTTCCACGTGGTGAGTTCTCAGTTTACAGAAAAGGTTACTGGTCCCTAAATGCATGATTTCACATGTTGTACTACTGAATTCCATTTTCTGGCATTCCAGCTCACAGAAACCATGAGCTCTTTAAAACTGCCCAGTCCTCTTTGTAGTGGTTGTCATTTACACAGAAATTTCTTAAGCATGTTTTCACTCCTTGGCTACTAAGTTATTGAAAGGTGTCAGGATGAATGCTGTGAGTAACACATCTTGTGGTAATAGCCGCTTTTAATACAACCTACTGTAGGTTTCCTCTTTGGTAAATTTATTTATTTTCTAAGTCTTACTTCTATTAAGTTTTATTTCTTTAATGAAATTAAAGTATTACTAAGGATTATTTCTGTTTTAAATAATTTCATGTGGTGAACAGTATCAGACTTTTATTTGAATGTATATTAACTAACTCCATTTACATAAGTAATTTCTGGTAGATTAGTAATCAAAATTTTAGATAAAACATTGGATATGAGCTCTCTTTGACTTAAAAAAAAATAAATTCATCTTTTGTCCACTTACTTCCTTGTCATTATTACTCCCTTCAATATTATGGACAACCTAGAAACATATGTTAAAACAAAGCTTCATAAGCTGGTCAAACTTAATATCAAAACCAGGTAAGCTTTTCTCCCCTTCCACATACCATGAGTTTGGAAATTTCCAGAACTCCACTTCTGATGGATGGAAGCTCTACAAATTAACATGCCCTGGTTTATAATGTTGGGGTTTTTTTTTGGTGTGTGTGTATGTGTTGGTGCTGATCTGTAGTTTTAGGGGGACTATTTGGCCTTTGTTTATTTACTTGAGATGTTTGTATGAAATCACATCCCCTCTTAGTCTTGTTTTGCTCAACTAAATAAGCCGGGTTCTTTGTCCAGTCCTTTAAAAAGGGCTTTCCATCTGTTTGATTATCCTGTAGTTCTCTGCACCTCTTGCAATAAGAAGTCATCTTTGCTACATGTGAGTGAACAGAATTGTATGCTGCAATGAGCTTTTGTGAGACTCTCAAACAACAAAACTGCTTTTTTGGCTCTAAAAATTTCTCAGCTTTATGCATTTTAGCTTGTTTGTCTGGGGAAGATACCCACACTGACAGCATGTGTGAGTGCTGTGAATTGCCTGATACAACCAGGTCTTTCTTTTCCTTTACTGCTTTAAGACTAATTTGTATTAGGAAGCCATGTATGAAGCTACATTCTAGTTCTTTGCATTTATGCACATCAATGTCTACTTTATGATTTTCTCTGTTCTGATTATTCTTCAGGTTTTTTTGGTAGTAGGACACCCCATTAGCTCAGTCCTGCCTTTTATCCTAAAATCACTAAATAAAATATTAAATAAATGATGCATAAACTGATTTTTCTAGATCTCTGGTAGTTTTGGTAAAATCTTGCTGCTTCTTCTGCAGCAGCTTATTTAGAACGTTAATAGTTTGTCCTAAGGAGAAAATGGGATAGCTTTTTATACAATTATATATCTTTCCACATAATAACCTCAGCATCTTTATTACACTTAATCAAATAAAGACATGGCATAATCAGCTATACTCAATATATATACCAGTTTTGAAAGGCTGCAATTTGATCGCCATTGCTTGTTTTATCAATGTGACTTATTTCCTCCTTTCTTTGAGTGACAAAAATATATATAAACAGAAACCAAAAAACTTGAGTGTTCAATTTGCTTCATGTGCCATCCTTCAATCTATTTTAAGAGGAGTATTGAGTTAGGTGCAATCATAGTTCTGGATGTTTCTTTGTATCATGGATGTTGCAGTTTCTGGCTGTGAGTGCATACCTTGCACTACTCTTTTCCATCTTCGTGTGTTTGTTTGTTTTTCTTTGCTGATGTTTTTGAAATATGTTGTGTTTATTGGGCAACTGCTTTGTGTTAGAGTTAACTGCAGAAAGAATTTTGCTGCTGAGCATATGTGGAAATGAATGAGGACTTAACAGTGCTTGCTCTGGTTTGTTTCTGCTAGGTGGGTTGCTGATGTGCAATGGTAAGTGTGGTTCACAAGACTCTTTTTGGGGAAGGAGATGTAAGATGCAGGGAAACTGTGACTGATGGAAAAAGAGTGTGTACTTGCATTATAGTTCAGGTTTTTGTTTCCATTTGCTTAGTATCTTTTTCTGATCATCAAAAAGACTTAGGGAAGCTAGAAAGCTTTCAAAGTCTGGAATGCCTTTTTTTTTTTTTTGTCACCTTCTTATAGCTTTGAAAGATTGAGCATTTATGTGAAAGGATCAATTTTTCCAGTATCAGATACCTAGCTGGTGTATATTAAAGTATGTTAAAACAAGTGTACAGCTGCCATAGAGGTTGTTTTAGAATGCTACAGTAATATTGCACATCTCAAAGGAATACATATAATTCAAATTGTAGTCTAAATTTCAGAATAAAAAAGTGGAAATCAGCACTTAAATATCTGAAGTTAACCCTTCGTCTATTTATTTTTGAAATCAGTTTTCAGTCCAGCTTGGGCTCTTCTTTGGGTAACAGCAGATGTACAAGAAAAAACTTTTAACGACGTTGCCACTGTTCATAGCAGTAGTCTGTAACTGCTTGTTACTCTTCAGTTATTTTACTTAGCTTTTACTGTAAATAGGAAATATGCATGGTATGTGTTTCAACTAGTTGGAAATAGTAAATGAGCAAAGAACACAGAAGTTGGTGAACACCAAATTGAAGCCTGCCTTTAACATTGATTCTGTTGTGCCAAATGCATACGTTCAGATGTCTTGTCACTGAAAACCATACAAGAGCTCAGATTCACCCAATGTGGACTGTACATGATACCCAGTTAATGATTATTTAATCACAGAAGCCTAAAAGGGAAGAGATCATCTGGATTATTGAGTTCAGTCCTTTCGATTATCTGAGAAAATTGTTTTATAATCTCATTAATAATTTAATCAACAGGTTTCTTCTGCCCTGCAGAAATTCCTGTCTTCCCTGCTTCTAGTAGCATGTTGAAGACTTGTTTCTTTTTTAGTGGTTATTTAGATGGGCTAAAGCACTACTTCCTGTATTTGTTTCATGGTCTGCTGTAAATACAAATATTTTTATTTTTTTTCCTTGCTGTGTGTTCCATTATGGTTATTGCTCTAGAGACAAAAGGTATTGGAACACTTAACTACTGCAAAGGAGTAGTGATGTTCCTCGTAACATTGACATGTTTGGTATAGGTTATGCCCTTTATGGTTAGATAAACCGTGTCCTGTGCTTAGATAAAAGGTCTCAATTAGTGTATGAGCAAGTATATAAACTGATATGAAATCCACCTGTGAGGAGCTGGCCTATGAAGTACTTTGTCAGTGCTGTTTGAATTGGGTGGAGTTCCTGAAGTGAAATAAAATTTATGTAGCTGGAATCACGTGAGAATGTCACCAATCAAAAATGAAGACGTTTACATCATCACTATCAAATTTGAGGATAGTCTTTGGCAAAATGAAAAGCTTTTGAGTGCTGTAAAATTTCATGAAGAAACTTTTAGGGAAAGAAACCCGGACTGGTTCCACAGCAATGTGTGAAGCTCTAACTTGGGTAAATATATGCAGCAATCTGTAGGTTATGACTGGTTAGTAGAATTCAATCAGGAGTTGACCTTGAGAGGATTAGAATTCGTTGAGGTGATTTCCTAGGTGGAAAAATGGATATAAAATTGAGAAATGGAATAAAAATGCTAGAATTGGCTTTTGGGTTGAAATACGAGGATAGTGCACCGGTCCCATCCTGCAGTTCTGCAGAAGTGATAGACGGTCTTGAGCGGCCTCTGCTGGTTCACTGGCGGGAAATTAGGCAGCAAGAGAAAGCTGCCAGGATAGGGGTCGATCTGTGTTGGTGTTTTTTATTATTAGTTTTGAACTTCTTGTAAAAAAACTATTCTGTTCGGACAACGGGAAAGAAGAACTGTATACGGTAAAAGTAAGCAGTATGTCTTGTACAAATTTCTTTGTATCTCTCCTCTTGTCCTTTGTTCTCCAGCTCTGGGCTTGATGAGACAGCCTGTTTAATAAATTTTGTTGTCCTGGGTTGTGAAGAGAATTGAGTTGGGAATATTGGACCTGCTGGGTAGATACAGTAGCTATGTTTCATTCAAGTTGGAGAAACAATGAAGCGTCCTTTTTTTTGATGACAGTTAAAATTAGAGATCACTCATTAGATAGTGAAGTAAATGCTGATAGATTTGTACTGAGGCAGAGATTGCTGATGATTGCAGACAGCAAAAGAAATACTTTGTAGTTTAGGTCCCAGAAAGTGGGAAAAGGGTGCATTTGTGCTGCCTGAATTGTAGTGTCCTCTGGAAGAGCAACCTTGGAACTGTGCGTAAGGAAAAGGCCATGTGTGGTCTATTCAGCGATGTATATGAATGAAGAGGAGCATTGTATGCATTTTGTGGAGGGGAGGAGGAGTGTATAAGGGTAGGTGCTCATTTTCATTTGTTTTTAAAAGTAAGGCTATACTAAAAATTACTTAGCTTGCTTTGTCAGTCCTTGCTTGCCTTTCTTCCAAAATACACGTGTTGGAAAACTGGATTTTGAGTACCTGAGGAGATCAGCAAGGATAACATATACTTAAAGTATAGCTTCCTGTTACCTTGAGATGTTATTTTGGGTGTTCAACACTTCTGAAAAATCAAAATTTTCTGCAAAACAGAGGGACATTCGTTTGTTCTGGTTGGAGTTCTACAACTTACTTGTGGTATAGCTCAGAAACAAACTGGTTCTCCAGAGCTGCCAGCATCCACATTTTGTTCAGTATACATTCTAGCTTCTTTAACACAAATCTGTCAGAAAAAAAACTGCATTCATTCACCCTCTTTCCTGCATTCATTGAATCTGTGCGCAGGTGAACTTGTTGTGTAAGTTTTAGGAAGTTGCATATTGCAGTGAAGGGTTTCAGTATTTCTCAAAGTCTGTCTGAAATGTAAAAATTAAAAAATAAATACAGTTGTACCAGGTAGGTATTTCTATAGTCTTAAAAATAATCCTGTGTTACATTTCAGACTGCTTTTAGAAATGTACAGTATGTCTACCGCATCATATGGGGAAATAGGTAATCTATTAAATCCTTTACATTTTGTTCTGTTATCCATTATCTACTAAAAAAGACAGAATCTCAAATATTTGGGACAGCAGAATCTTGATATAAATACTACATGTTTTGTTGAAGAAGGTTGCTTCTTCAATCTATCCTTAGCCTTCAAACTCTAGGACATAGTTAAAAGGATTACCTATCTGCAGGCAAATATATTGTGCAAAATGTTTTTGTATTTTATAATGGAGGAAACAAAAAAAGCACCTTTTCCAGGCAAGTCTAGGTACTTGCAATGCTAAACCATCTTAGCAATTGCTTTGGTGATGAGAGAAGCGTGTGCTGTGGAGTACTTGGGTGCACGTTTTATTGCTGGGTTCTATGCCCTGCATTGTTCCATCATTCCATTTTCTGCAGATGGATTATACTAAAATAAGTTTCCATCTCACTACTGATCAAAATTTGCCATAATCTCAAATATTTACATTCCATTGGTACAAATTAAGTGTACTGTTCCAGTATCGTAGTGCTGCATCCCTGCAAAGACCAACTTGAATAATGTGGTGTCACGTTTACTTAATATCACATCTGATTCTATCTGGTGTGGCTGTACAGTCTAATTTACTGTTAAATCTAATTTGTTTTGTCTTTGCCTTGTAGATGGGCTTTTTAAAAAATGGGGTTATTTTTTTTATGACCTCAGCTTGGATAATGGTAAAGGATGGGCCTAAAACCTCATTTTATTTGTAGTTTAATTGTCTCTTCCTGTAGCATTATTAGACAGTTTTACAAGGTCTGCTTTGAGTTATTGTCCTTAGAAGCAGAAATTTTAATTTACAAGTAGATTTGTAATTAAAGATGTTAAAATCCAAGAAGAATCTGGTTAAGTGCCCAACCCTTTTCTTTTTGACTGCCTGCCACGTAGTACTTGGCAGGAATGTCACTGACTTGTCTAGACAGGTACAAAAGCTTGTTACCAATACATAGTAGGTATGTGCTTTTCTGCTTGAAGTTTTCTGTTTAAAACCTTGTTTTCCTTATTGCTTATCTGTATCTTTAAAGATTTTATCTTTAGTTTAATAAAAAGTACAAACAAACCCACCAAAACTTTTAAAATGACATTTGGATGTGCTGCTAAAACAAAGCGTTTGAGTAATACTGGATTTTATTTACAATTTTTTGTCAAGTGAAGACTTCTGTTTTCTTTTTATTGACCTTCTAGAGGCCAGGTATCCTGAACTGAGAGCAGAGTACTGAGTTTTTTAAAAATACGTGTTGATTCTGCAACATGCTTATAATTTTTCCCAGGAGTTCTGTCAAGAGTGTGATTGTCAAATATGACTAAGTAGAAAAGCCGCTGTTAATTTTCTACTTTATTTAATCTGAAAAAAATACAGAGTTCCTGGCATTCTGCAAGGTGCACGTTTGTTTCAAAAAGTCAGTTTCACAGTCATCCTCAAACCAGCAAAATGCTTGAGCAGCAGCTTTCACTTTCATGTTTACTTGTTTCTTTGCTTTTTGCATTTATTTCTCCCTCCCTTTTCTAGGTGGAAGAATGGCTCATTTTGATTAACTTAGGATACTGGTATTAATATAGTGGAGAGCAATGAAAAAAGAGAGACACTGTTTATCAGGCAGTGTAAATCAGAGTGTAAAAGGCAAATGTAATTTTTTTTTTTTAATAGATGTCTTTTAAGCAATTTTTTACATGTTTTAAATGTGTGCTCTGCTGGTTAATCTCTTAGTGCTTGAGTTCAATGCCCACTTTGGATCAAAGGAAGAGAAATAGGGTTTATTGTAATTCCTAGAATAATCTATTTAAGCAGAGTGTTTAAACACATCTGCAAACAGAACTATTCTAGTGGGTATGATTCACTATATGTAATTTTCACTGGTTGGTAAAGCAGCATTAGTAATATTTTCCATATGTTTTTCTGAAGATCAGGATTTATAACATTAGCTGTTTGGTGAGATAAGACTGATAAAATCTAGATGTGGACAGTTGCTCCACAGAGGACCCGGCATTTCAAAACCATGTTAAATTGCTTGCACTAAATTAAATTTAATTTTATTAAAATTAAAATTTTTCCTAGATGACATCAAACACTTGATATTTATTGTTACCATCTCAGGATATCAGCTCTTGGTTTTTTATTTTTTATTGTAGGAGAGTCATTGGTGAACCTGACATTTTTTTCATGTGAAGTGGTTTGCTCTCCAGTCGAGACAGTGATGTTGTCAAGTGGCTTGAGAAAGTGTTTTCATTTCCTTCCTTGCAAATCATATAGATGCTCTTCTTCATATACTACTTTTGTACCTTACTTTTTTAAACACAGAAATACTTGAATACCCGGAACTATTTCAGGTATCAGTAAGATTTATTCCTTTAACACTGTGTATAACTCCCAATATTAAATGTTAAATAGCCTGACCTCTTTCCCTTTGCTCTTCCATTTAGCTATGTAGCGAGATGCAATTTGAGCTCTTTTATAGTAGGAAAAAAAGTAATCTATGACTTATTTTTACCGATCTCATGCAATATCAAATTATTTTAATAAAGAGATTACAGGAATCAAGTTGGGCTTGGATATCCTTATTTCAAAAAATTTCATTTTGTGAAACACTTAATTGTTTCACAAAACAATTTTCAATTGAAATGTGAAAATGTAAATGTTTACTTTGTCAAGATGTTAGTGTCAGTGTAACAGATGCTCTTCAGTGTCACTGGCTGTTTTTTCTCACTGCTAACTTGTTTGAGAATGTGGACAGCTAAATCTTCAGATGAAGAGTCTTCCTTGAGAGTTGCATTTCCATGCCTTTGGAGAGTATTGAATTGTCTAAGGAAACGACGGAACAGAAGAAGGAAAATTGAAATTACTGAGGTGTACAGTGTCATCTGACAAAGAAATAAAACAGCACTCGCTTTTATGACTTTCAGTATGTTTCCATCCGTGGCACGTGATCGCTGGGCATTCAGTATGTGATTATTGGGCATGAAATTCCGGTTTTGCTAATGCATTTCTATTGCATTTGAAGGATTAAAAAACCAACACAAGTAGAACACAAATGGCAGTTTTTCCTGAAGTAAACAATTTTAACCCAGACCATCCAGTGTCAAGGTTAAAGATAAGATAGGAAAATACATGATTAAGGCATTCAGACATAATACCCAGTATTTGCTATGCAGGAACTGTCATATTGATGCACAATAGCCCTTGCTTAGAGATTCCCACTCCCTTACTGAGCAATTTGAAATGCTGCAACAATATTACTGGTTTTGCCAGGTGATCCAGAAAATTTCAGTAGAAATGTCTTCAAGTTTCATATGAGATTTATGTAGCCCATGTACTTGATGGATTTTTCACTGCAAGGAAACATTCACTCCTGTATACTGAGTGCAGTAAGGAATCATAGAATCATTTAGGTTGAAGACCCTTACAACTATTGATTCCAATCATAAACCTAACACTGCCAAGTTTGCCACCAAACCGTGTCCCTAAGTGCCACATCTACACATCTTTTAAATACTTTTAGGGATGGTGACTCAACCACTTCCCTGTGCAGCCTGTTCCAATGCTGCTTGAAAATGCTTACAGTAAAGAAATTTCTCCTAATATCCAGTCTAACTCTTCTCCCCTGGTACAGCTTGAGGCCATTTCCTCTTGTCCTATCAGTTTTTACTTGGGAAAAGAGACCGACCTCTACTTTGCCACAACCTCCTTTCACGTAGTTGGGGAGAGTGATAAGTGTTTACACTCCTCCAGTGTAAACAACCCCAGTTCCTCAGCCTCTCCACCTAAGACTTGTGCTCTAGACCCTTCACCAGCTTCACTGCTCTTTGAGTGTGGAAGATGGGATCTCAGCTGTGACTTTCCCCTGGGAAGGCCGCAGAGTCAGGAAGTAGATGAACTGCAGTGGCAGTGTCTGAACTGCGGGTTCCTGGGGAGCTCCACTGTGCTCTCCACACACCAGTGCTACACGCCAGTTAGTGGTGGGGGGCCAAGAGGCAGGGTGTGCTATGTGCAAGGCCCAGCCCCTAGTCTGTGGGTAGCTGGCTCCTTTTACTGGGCAGGCAGAATCTGCTGTCATGGTTCCAGTTCTAAAAATAACAACAAAAAACATGCCCCAAACATTGGAAGCTTGTGAAAACACTGAACTGAGTTTGTCTAAATAAGATAATCAAGGTTAGTGAAAGAGAAGAAAATATAGGAAGTTTTTTTGTAAATGTATAGATGTAGTAAATTGAAGCCTTTTAACGTGGATTTTCAGATGTGCCTGTATGTTCACAACTTAGAAAAGAGATGAAGCATTTTGAACAGTCAGAAGTGTGGAACTGAAAAGGCCAGAAGTGGTGTCTGCATTGGGTACTACAGACTATTTCAAGTACAGCTTTGGGGGGATTTAAAATAGCCCCCCAAATCTATGTCCTCTTTCTGCAACTTTTGCATCATCAGCATGGCTTACAAGGAAGCTCACAGTTTTTTATTTTTCCCATTGATCAGGTGCAATGGTCAGCTGCCTGAAATGCTTGTCCTTTCATGGTCAAACCTGAGGTTCTGGTAGTATGGATGGGGAAAGGTGGGTCCTGAGGTGCTTTGAAAGCTGCAGAAAAGGACAAACAGGCAAAGCTCAAGAAGTGAACGATGGAACTGTACATATCAGCCATCTTTGGGATGAGTAAATTCTCCAGTGAGCAGTAGACAGGATGTGAAACTCACTGATGTGGGAGGCTTGGAAAGCATTGGTTTAAACTAGTTGCAAATAAACTCTTACATAGTACTGATAGATAAGACGGGCTAAAGAGAGAAAAGAAGGAGGAAAATTAAAGCTTCTGTATATGAATAATGTGACTTTTCTCTCACCTGAAAAGTAGCCATTAGAGACAAGGGAGCTACAGGAGTTCAGTTTTTTACAGCTCATCTTCCTCAATGGATCTAACAGCAGTTTCAGGGGTGCCTCTGATTAGCAGCATGGTGTTCCTGTGTCACTGTGGTAGGCAGACATCATAAGCTCAAGTAAACTGTGGTTTATGGAAGTCAGATTGTGTTGCCTGAAACCTTAAGAAGAAGTAGTTGTAGGTTGTGTTTTTAAGTACAATAATACTTGAATAAGTACAATAATACTACAATAATTTTTGAATTATTGATGTACAGAACAGAATTTTGTTTGTGTAGGGAGATGAGAAGACATGTAAATTTATGTTTAGGCTGTCATACAGCTATTTCTTGAGTGTTTTCTATAACTATAATGAGGCACATTGTAAATAAGGCTGTTACTTTTTTTTTTTTTTTTGGTATGGGAATAGATTAAAAAAAGTGAATTTTTATAGATAATAGCCTGTTAGTGATTATTATGTTTGTTTCATTTAGAAAGAAAATTTCAGATGGCTTATTTCTGAAGAATTTTAAGATTTCTATGATTAGAAGCACAATGAGAAATTCTATTAATGAGCTGAATAAACTGTGATAATTCCAAATGAGCCAATGCAGATGGAGACAGTTTAAGAAATAATAAAGTTCAGCCTAAACACTTTTGTTTTCCCCAGAATATTAATGACATCATCTTTCAGGAATTTCGTTAATGATGGTGAACATGGTTTTTACCTTTTATTGGGTCTGTATGCTGGTTTTGGTTGAAACTAAATTAGAGGAATGTGCTGAGAATGCTGTTCTGGGTGAATTTCAGCATTTTGTAAAACATGTCGGTGAAAAGATAAAATACATTGAGCATGATTATATGTTTGACTGATTTAACAGAGTTCTTAAGTATTCTGTCACAAGCTGTCTTCGTTCTACAGTAATACCAAAATCTGAGAGATTGTTGAACTCTGCAAAATACATTAAAAATTCTACTATACTAACTTCTATGTTTTATTTGCCTCAGCAACTTCCATGCCAGTTAACTTGGCATTCCATTTATTTTGGCTGCTGAAGTTTGTAAGGAAAATCCTCCTTGAAGCTATGTTAAGGCACATGAAGGATAAGGAAGTGATTTGGGACGGCCAGTGTGGCTTCACCAAGGGCTAGTCTTGTCTGACCAATGTAGTAGCCTTCTGTGATGGTGTGACTGCATCAGTGGACAAGGGAAGAGCTATGGGTGTCATCTATCTAGACTTCTGTGAGGCCTTTGACACTGTTACCCACAACATCTTTTTCTCTACATTAGGGACAAATTTGATGGCTGGACTCTTTGGTAGATGATGAGTTGGTTGGAGGTTGCATCCAGAGGGTGGGTAGTAGTCAACAGCTCGATGTCCACATGAAGATCGGTGATGAACGGCGTCCCTCAGGGGTTCATATTGGGACCAGTACTGTTTAATATCTTCGTCAACGATGTAGACAGTGGGATCAAGTGCACCCTAAGCAAGTTTGCTGATGATACCAAGCTGAGTGGTTTGATTGACATGCTTGAGGGATGGGATGCCATCTCAAGGGACCTGGACAAGCTTGAGAAGTGGGCCTCATGAGGTTCAACAAGGCCAAGTGTAGGCACCTGGGTCATGGCAGGTATCAGTACAGGCTAGGGGATGAGAGGAGCCCTGCAGGGAAGGATTTTGGTGTACTGGTGGATGAAAAGCTGGACACGAACTAGCAATATGCACTTGCAGTCCGGAAAACCAGCTGTATCCTTGGCCACATCAAAAGAAGCATAGCCAGCAGGTTGCAGGAGGTGATTTTGGTGCTCTGCTCTACTCTGGTTAGACCCCACCTGCATCCAGCTCTGGAGCCCTCAGCACAAGAAGGACATGGATCTGTTGGAGTGAGTCCAGAGGCAGGTCACAAAGATGATCAGAGGCCTGGAGCACATATCTTATGAAGACAGGCTGAGAGAGTTGGGGTTGTTTAGTGTGGAGACCTTCTGGGGAGACCTTATTGCAGCCTTTCATTAATTAAATGGGGGGTCATAAGAAAGTGGGGACAGAATTTTTTGGTAGGGTTGTTGTGATAGGACCATGGGTAATGGTTTTAAACTAAAAGAAGGTAGATTCAGACTAGGTATAAGGAAGAATTTTTTTCTGTTGAGAATAGTGAAATACTGGACTAGGTTCCCTGGAGAGGTGGTAGATGTGCCATCCCTGGAAACAGTCAAGGTCAGGTTGGACAGGGCTCTGAGCAACCTGCTGTAGTTGCCGTTTATTGCAGGCAGGTTGGGCTAGATGACCTTTAAATGTCCCTTCCAACCCAAACTATTCTATAATGTTATAAATGGATTATTGTAAGAAAAACCAATCTTCCTAGAAGCTTTTAACTACTTCTGAGGTAGACAAAACAATTTCTGTCTAATGATCAAATAAATTACTTTTTGTAGTGGAGTAGAGAGTCAGTAGAAGTTGACATTAGTTGAATTGCCCTCTTCATAAAGAACGTTACTTCTATTTATGAAATACACTGTGCTTAACCATTGAAGTACTTTTCCTTACTCATAGTTGTTTTTCTAACGTTTTTCATTTTTCTGAATTTGATACAAGAAATCTGTCAGTGGATATTTCATGCTGCACCAGTGTTTCCAGACATGGTTGTTTGGTAATCTGGAGTAGAGGTCACAAAAAAATTTAAATTTTGGCAGTAAATATGTGGGTTACTTGGTTTTCACTTCTGAAGTAAGCTAAAATAAAATGTCTGTTATTGGTATGTGATAAAAATGTTTTTAATTTAATGATAAACTTTTTTTTTGAGTGCTTCAGATAACTTTAAATAGTAATTCTTGATTTAATTTTCTGTTTTTAAGCTGGTTTTAATCTAGAGCCATGTAAATGTGTTCTTCTATTCCTAGTGGGTCATAAAATGCAAAAAGAAAAAGGAGTTTAAGTGCATTCCTGATAGTTTTTCTCAGCTTCTTACATAGTTAGTAACTGAATTAGCTGAATAAGAGGAGGAATTACTTTCTCTGTGCCTGCCCAGAAGCTTAGTGTTAAACAAACTTTTGAAAGTAGTTTAGAGGTACAAGAACTGCTTTTTCACCATAAATTATAGGCTAATTAAATTAACAAGGATGATGTTAATATGTGGAGTTTCTGATATGATACAAAAGATTAGTGTGGTATAGTTGTATTGGAAAAAAGCACAAATACATACATTTTGAAAAGCTCCTGATACGGTCTCACTTTAAGGTCTTAAAAGCAAACTTTTACACTTCATCTACTACTAGGATGAAATTAAACAAAACCCCCTGGAATTTTAAATGCTATATGTAAAATAAATAAATAAATAAATACAGTGTTGGGTAAATTTGATTTCTTTGTGTCATTGCATTTAAGATAGCTATTGCTTTATCATAGAATCATCAAATGGCTTTTATAATGGCTTCCATTCTTTAAGAAAGATGTAGAGCTTCAATCTTGGAAGATTTGGACAACGAAGTTATTCCCTCTACCTAATCTGTTTCAAAATGCATTTGTGTTAAAATAAATTTATAATGATGTAGTTAACAGCATCTCCTCTCCCCCTGCCAAAAGTATTGTTGAATCTTGAGCAGGTCAAAGACTGTAGTGGAAGCTTTTTTTGGTATCTTGTGCTGGGTACATAAATGTTCTGATGGGTGAGCACTTGCCATTTTCGTAAGACAACATTATAAATATGCTACTTATTGAAACAAATGGCTTTGAGGAACTATTTCTGTATTGGGTATTTTTCTTGATGCTGGGGAAAAAAGTTGTATCTCGTTTTTGAAAGCTTTGGAAAACAGTAGGAGCAATTCTTTTTGTAAGTCTTTCCTGGAATTTGTGCCATTTCAGCTGTTAAAAGGTCAGTCGGAGATCTGCAGTAAACTTTTAGCTTGTTGATGTTCTGTTCATTTTTCCTTCTGTTTTTTTAAAGTATGTACCATTGATAGGGGTAAAGCTTCTTCACTAACTCAATATTTGCATAGACTAGGGTAACTGTTACAGTGAGGCTTTTAATTTATTGGGGTTTTTATTTTTTAAGATGATTAGTCATGAGGCCAGCTACTTTCTTTGAACAGGTCTAACAATCAGAGGGAAGGAGTTTGTACTTAATCTGAAATAGGACAGGAGAGGAATGTCCTTTAAAGCTTTCCAGCTCCTAGGTTGATACCTCCCCCCACCCCCAGTGTTGAAAACGCTTGCTACAGGGCATGAAACACAGGTTTATAGTTAGATAATACTACTCTGGAAAGAAACTGTAAAAAGACTATAATAAAAACAGTTTTTAGAGAAGCTTGATTTTAGAAAGCAACCCTTTGAGTGCTTGGAACAAAGGCAGACCAACCCACTCAAATGAGCTACTGCTTAGTTTGTATTTAATGTGGGGGTGGTTTGGTTTTGTTCTTTTTTTTTTTTTTAATAAATATAGACTTCTTAAATTGCCTGCTAAAGAAGCTTATCTTGAATGTCACAGCTGCGTTTTTAAAGTTGACTTGTATCAGGATATGGGCTATGGTATGTTGTCTTAATTGGTCAGAGTAGCTGCAAACAATGAAGGGACCTACAACAGACAGCTGAATACTTGCCTCCTTCACGGAATTGGTACTAGCAATGGTGTAGGTGCTGTAACTGATGGGGAAAGTGCTCCTAGTTTCAAGAAAACTTGTGACCTTCGTAATCAGTATGGTTTGTTTAAACATGCATGTGCTGAAGTGAAACTGTA
This sequence comes from Nycticryphes semicollaris, assembly GCA_013400055.1. NCBI lineage: Eukaryota > Metazoa > Chordata > Aves > Charadriiformes > Rostratulidae > Nycticryphes > Nycticryphes semicollaris. The sequence continues at coordinate 115,655 of VXBJ01000788.1, read as the reverse complement.
AATGACAGAGCTTCTTAGCATTCAACTACTCAAGGATTATGAGGAGTTATTTCCTGTAGGGGTTGGGAAATGGTGTTCTCTGCCTGAATGGGTAAGCTGGTACTCTGGAGAGATTTTTCTGAGTCAAGATGGGTGGGTACAGATTGAGAATTTCCTTCCAGTATCGGAAGACAAAGAGAGAAGCTAAAAGAGCTGTGGGCATCCTGGGACAGCACAGGTTAGTGATCTGGGATAAACTATGAAGAGAGGAATTTTTGTTACAATATGTTGGAAGAAGGCTGATTGAACAGGACACCTCACAAGGCTGCACACTACTGATTGGAGACTTTTCCAGTCTCAGGTGTGGCTTAATAGCTATTCTCAGGTAATAAGGAAACTTGGTGATTTCTTTTTCTCTTCTTCCCCAACCCATACCACTCCTTTTTTATGGGTGTGAACATGCATATATATTTTTCATATATTCTGCAGGTAGAGGAGAACTAAATACAAGTGCATGAAAGATTGCAGGTTTTGATAGGTTGGGATCCTGACCAGATAGCTGGTTTTGTAGGTCTTCCTATAGCTTGGTTTCACTCAGTGTCTGATATTTAACTTTTCCTGTTAGGTTGCAAAACCAGGATGTAGAAAAGAGACAAAAGCTAGGATAACTCTGAAAGGAAGTACTGATTTATTAGTTTCAAAAGGGATTAAACATTTGGTTGCATTTAGAAAGAAAAGGGCTATAGGACTGTTACACCTGGAGGAATGCAGCTTAATGACTCTTGATCTTCTTCCCTTTGAGAATCCTGTACTAGAAATGCTGCATGAGCAAAATGTTGTCGTGCTGGGTGGGTAAACTCTTGCCATAAAATCCTTTGTAGTTTGGTCCTGAGTGGTTTTGCAGTATGGCTAAGAGGGCTTTGTCCTAAGGAATCCGCTCGTATGTTCAGTCAGTGATGTGTATGTTTCCGTCACCACCGGGTAAAGCGTGCTGTCATCTGAGGGGCCCAGACTGCTACAGAAATCCAGGATACAAGTAAGCCCCCATCGGTCTCCTCACAGGAAGATTTGCATCTCTGCTACATATGAACCGAGTTTTGAGAAAAAGCTCAGTACCGATTGTCAAAAAGGATTTATTTATTTTTAAGTTTACATCTGTGCTCTTACTGATGTTCACTGAGGAGTAAATGCTAACTTTATTTTAAAAGGTGTTGTTTTTATAACAAGTACTTAAAATTTTTTTCTTGGAACATGAAACTTTAATTAAAAACTTTGAAAATGTGTTTGTATACACCAAGTGTGAATGGTTTCTGTTTGAACAGAGAAAATTACTCATCTTTAAAATCATTAAAATGTTTTGTTATTTTTGAAGGTTATCTGAATATTCTAACTGAAATTTTGGGCTTGATTGAGGGTTTATAACAGGTCATGAATATGTTGAGTGGGTGTTTTTCTTGGTTTTAATTATTGCACTGAGGTAAAAATATTGGTTGAATATTTTCCCGTTTGACAAAAATGTGTTTTGTTTCGGTATTTTTTGTCCCCCCCCCCTTTTACAGACTTAACACTTTCAAACTGGCCTCGTAGCTCCTCTGTTTCCCTGGTCAGTGCTGCCTGTGCCGCTGCCAGCCCTTGAAAGGAGCGGGCATCAGTGAAATATGAGCACGCTCTGGGTTGTTGCAGACTAACTGGCAGCTGAAATATGGTATTCCTATGCTTACAAACAATTGTTTCCTATTTGAACTGTGTTTTGAAAAAAAAAACCACCCAAGAGTAACACCTTTCACGGCAGACTGTTTACACAGGAGCAGGCCGAGGGAAACAAGCTGTTAGTGAGGATCCTCATGAATAATCTGGCAGGCGGCCAAGCAGCCTGAATTGCTGAATTGCCGTGGGTTTGGGAAATGCAACCAAGAGAGATCTGTTAAAGAATGTGCTCTTAACTGTGCTGTATTGTAGAAGCAAGATGGGAGACTGACTCCCCCCGCCCGCCCCTCGCTGGGCATTAGGATTTCAGCGCCTGTTGGGGTTTGGCTTCAGCTCAAAGGCTTTCTTAGTGATTTTTTTTTTGTCTGCTTGCAAATGAACCGCTATGTTCATGTCATTTTGAGTTAAATGTCATAAGAGTTAAAAAGCAGCAAAACCAAAACCTGTGTGAAAGATGCTGCTTTCAGATCAGGGAACTGAAGCCATCACAGTCACATTTCCATCAGGAGAAAAATACGCTGGTGTCCTAGCTTTGCTCCATAGGCAATCAAATCTGCTGGGTAGTTTTCTGTTGGTTGTAGTTGTCCGTTGATTGTTCCTCTGAAGTTCAGTGGTACACCTCTAAGAATTAGTAGCCTACAGGGATGAGAAGGAGGCAGCCTTGCAAGTCGTCGCCTATTGCTGGAGATGTTGAAGTGCGTGGATACTTCCCCAGTGAAGTTATTTTTACACACAATTCTTTAAAAATTTCAAACAGCATGAAGATTCTCCTTTCAGGAATCTCACGAAGTGACAGTGGTCTATATCCAGAACAGCTTTCTTCAGGAATGTGATTATGCTTAGCTTTACAGGAAGGACCAGCTATTGTCACTGCTTACATTAACACTCAAAAAAGAGGAAAATGAAAGAACCAGATAGAGAAACTGTGTTCAAGCATGCATTCAAACTCTGAACAAGGTCTGCAGTTTTAGTTTAATTTATTATGCACTTTCCTGTCTCATTTTAGTTTCAAAATAAACCCTGAGTAATACATTCTTGTTTAAAATTTAAGTTGAAAGAACTGAGGGTAGGCTCTGCAGGGTTCTGCTGTGCCACAAGAGGGCATTTTGAGTGCCAACTCTGCAACTATTGAGGAGTAAATGTGCTTTTAAATGTCTCACATTGGATGAATTACTCTTGAAAAATAGAATTGAAATGATGCATCTTTTCTCCAAGCTCCTTAGTTTCATAACTAAGGAAGAATGGTTTGAGATCTTTGATTTCCTAGTTAACATGGAATTGCTGAATGATTTTTGTAATTATATAAAGCCTGAAAATACAAAGTAGAATGTTACATTCTACTGTTACTGTTCGTTCTATTACATTCAGAGTCTTGTGCCTGGTGAAGTTTATTTAAATGATCTGCACAGTGCTGATTACAAGGAATTAAGTTGGACATTGAAGAACATATGATGCTAGAACTGTTTGCTTTTTAGGACCAGTAACTTAAACTAATGTGGTTCAGTGTGGTGTGGAAGACTGTGATCGTAAGAGCAGTGTGTCATTTTCTTTTGTTTATATGGAATACAAAACTAGAGGAAATGTATTAGAAATACAGCAGCGTAAAGTACTTTAAATATTTCAAGATATCGTCATGATAACATTTTATAGAGTCTGCATTTTATTACTGAAGATGAGTAATATTGTAAATAGGAGGAAAAAAATCTGTATAGCAAGTTTAAGCTTGACTTGTGGTTTAATTCAGAGGTGCCCACCCTTTGTAGTGTGATGAGCCACAGTTTCTTTCAGTAAGCTCTAGAAGACCTTTTTGCCTGTGGCTTCCTCCTTGTGCATGAGGATGTCTGCATGAGATTGCCTTGTCATGTGCCTGGGACATGTGTGTGCCTGTTATCTACGAGTGCATATCCTTTAACACCACCTCCTCCACTGTGTGCTTGTCTCAGGTGAGAGGATACGTTCATGCACTTCAGTTGTTTATCTTGATTCTCAAACCTGACGTGATAAGGGGGCTCTTTACTCCTAAAAGAAAGTTGTGGAAGCAGAATGCTGGAAGAGTTTATCCAACTATGCCTGGTTTTGAGCCTTCCTCGGGAAGTGTGTCCGCAAGAAACAGAAGATGAGCCAGATGAATTGTTCTGACAGGTTTGGCTTGTTGCGCCAACTCAACTAATCTTCGGGGGCTTTCCGATCGCACTGAACACAAAACGTAACCGAGGTAGGATTTAGTTTGTTTGTTTAAATGTGGCAATTTAAGGCTTGCGAACCATTGCTCATGCTCGTGAGTTGGTGGGCAGAATTTATGCTCAAGACATTTGGAAATACTAGAAAAACAACATTGAGAATTAGGAAACTTGACTAGGTTGATTTAATGTAATTTTTACTCCACCAAATTCACACTTAAAGTAAAAAAATAATGCATTTCTTTAATAACCAACCTGTGCATTATTAGCTTCAAAGGTAATATCAGATCCCTGTCCATAAAAAATTAAGTTATGGACATACCTTTAACTTTATTTACTTTTGTCACTTGGCATTTTTTGCTGTTGTGTTCACATTCTAAAATACTCTGATTCATAAATCAAAATGGTACTGAAATTGTGCCCCTAAAAGTTAGTGGTGTGCTCTGCGTCAGGAAAACACACAACTGTGGTTTTGTTGTTCGGGTCTGCAGCATCTCTGCACGATTACTTAAAGGAGGGGTGAAGCCTTCTGACTACTCTATGTGGAGAGGTATGGTGGCGCCAATAATTTTTGTACATCAGCTAAATAATGTGGATGTTTATTTATAATAATACTGTTCAGTTAGATTTGGCATGGTTCATTATGAAAAACATTAATTCTGATGTAGTTTTCTGCTGGGATTTTTTTTTTTTATTACGCTGCAGATTTTTCCTGAAATTTATGTGCTTTTGTATATGATGTGCCTGGCTTTATGGCTTCCTTGCCAATAATCAGATTACTTCATTGTTTGATTTGTTTTGGTTTGTTGGGTTTTTTTTTCCTCCATTAAAAGAAAATTTGCTTTATTGGCTTTTTAAATTTAAAATAATAAAAAAAAAGCGAAAGAACTATGGTAACGCATGTGCTTTGGAAGAAGACATAGCAAACTGAATACTTTCTTTGAAAGAAAGAATAACCTTAATATAATTTTTTTGCTGGATTCTGTGGTTCTCCTCTGTCTTCTAACAACTCTAATTTTGAGGCTGTTACAGATTTTTAATCTTTTTGCAATGAGAAAGTGCATGTGCTGGTAACGCCTGTTGTTTACCTATAGGAACAGTGTCTTAGTCATTAGAAAGAGTTTATTAACATTAGGATGGCTATTAGAAACATTTTACCAATTTTATTTTTAAACATTTAAGCTTGTTTTTGCATAGAAATGCAGTAATAGCTAGGTCCAAACTAAAGCTCTATTCACAGTGTTAGGGGTGACAATTAGAAATGTAAAAGCTGCTGGTGATTTGGGTTTATATGTGCTTTTAGAGAGACTTTGTTGAATAAAAATAGTTAAAGGCTAAGCATTTGCAGTCTTTGTCTAAGCCTTATTGGATTCTAAAACGATGTTCATATAAGTAGTACTGTCGTAACTGGCACCAAGTAATTATTGTTTTGAAAGTCTTAATTGAGGCTTGGCTTGGATTACTTATGGAATCTCTGTTGTTTTCCACTATAAATTAGTGTTAGACTGCAGGGGAAGCTGGTAGAAGTCCAAAGATACACACCTATGTAGCAGATGTTCTTGCCTGCAGATATATAGACTACTTGGAACTCATACTGCCAATAAAACACTTTCCAAAACCCCTTCTGTTTTAGAGTCTAGGAAGTATGACAAGTTGTGCTAGCTGTATTTAAAAACAAACATACCCTCCCTCTTCCCACACATCCACACGTAGAAATGACAGGACTTAACACTTGCATCAGTATAGAATTACAGAACTTGTAGGCGTACAGGTGAGGAAAAAAACATGCTGGAATTGTGGAAAATAAGACATTAAATATCTTATCAGAAGTCATGTTTTGGATGGTAAGGTTTTACAAAGATGCTGCTAGTAGTAAATATCTCCAGTGGAGACCTATCCAACAAATTAAGCAGTAGATGCCAGGTAGGTTCCATTAAAACTTAATTGATACTTTAAATTGGGAAAAGTCTTCCAGAATACGAGAAAGGGGTTGTTGTAGTGTAAAGTGTTTGCAGTCAGCTTTATTCAGACATGACAATGATTGCTTTTGTTTGTGTGTATAATGTAAATGGCACTTTTCAAACAACTTCTTGTGCCTTCACAATGCTTTTGGAAAAGAATATCTTCAGCTAAGACTGGTTGTTGAATAGATTGTACTTTATAGGCTGAATATTTGTGGTTTTCTAATTTAAGAGTATTAACTTTTTTAAAAAAACCACTTGTTTGAGACATTTTAAGTCATACATACTTTTTACGTTTTTCAGCTTCTGAACTATTAGAACAGTGAATGGTGTGTTTATGTGCTGCCCAAGAAATTTTTACTTTTTGCAATTCATAATAGGAGAGGGGAAGAATTAGTGAAGGGATGTGTACTGAATGTGAGCGACTCTTCCTATATATATAATGTTTAGACGTGAGCTTTTCCAAGAAATTATTAGGAGATTTCTCAGCTGTATACTGTACTGACCTATAAATGAATAAACATGCCCCCCCCCACTTTACTTCTGTGATTACTGCATTACTTGGGGTGGGAAAAATACAGAAGTGATCAAAACAAAACAATATGGCATTGCTGGATTTACCTAGAGCATGCCTGCTTTGAGGTCGAAAGCAAGGGAAATCCTGGGAATGTTAATTTGGCCATGATGCACATTTTTACTTTTGAATATGTTGTGTGCTGCCATTCTATTGCAGACAAAATTGTTCATTGAAGAGTACGGTTCCTCACCACAGAGGGTGTTACAAAAGTATGATGCCTATGTGTGACATTCCAGGGATTTGAAAGGGATTAAAAGAAGGGAGAACAATTTTATTTAATCTGCAGACAGTATTTGTTTGACTGGAACTAAATATCTTCCCCTGTATTCCTTAAATATATTAACGGCTTGCAATTTCTTCTCTCAAAGTAATAGAACAAAATGAGAACAGTTAATAACAGCATATATATCACACCTTTGCTTGGTTTTGAAATCTCTCCTGCAAATGTGTAATAAATAGGAGAATAATGAAGTTGTTAGAACCATTACAAGTTGTTTTTCCTGTTACTTAGCACATGTATTTGTTGTTTGGGTTTTTTTTAAATCTCCACATTATTTATTATGTTTGGCACAAAATAAGGTGTCTGTACTGTGTATACACTGTCTATATGCACTGTTATAGATGGGGGCAATTGCATTTACTGGCCTGTTTCCCTCATGGTTATTGTGGGTGGAGAATCTTGAAATATAACAGATGATGTCTGGATTGGTTAATCAATGTAAATATTGTTTGGTGATGGTTCAGCTGATGATCTTGAGAGTACTTTTTTGGAAAACGAAACTTCTTTAGCAATTAATGTTAAAACTCTTCATGCACTCTAAGGGATTTGTTTAGGTCTTTTGCTTTTAAGGTAACTAATGAAATTAGATTGTAGGTTCTGTATTCACAGTTTTGAATCTTACTAGAGTTGGGCTTCTGTCAGTACTTAAAAAGATCAAATTTATATAGCTAAAACTACTCAAAGTAAAAAAAATAATTATTGCTGTTTATTTTTGAATACTATAATAACCATATATGTTTCTTATGTAATAAGATCCTAGTCTAAAACTTCGTAGAATGATGTTGGTTTTCTATACATGCATTTAATTTTATGTAGAAGACTTAGGTGAATCATCTTTCCATGGTTTAGATTAGTATGCCTTAGGGTGGTATTGATGTGCATATCTTGCCTTTTTTAATGTCATTGTAATATACTTGTCACTTTGTGCATGAGTATTTGCTAGGTCTGTGTAGTTTTTACAGTGGCTGAGAGTTTGTGTGACCATAAATTCAGTTGCATCATGTGAATATAATTACCTCTCATTATGTGTGCCTCATAAGTTCCATTCAGATATCTGAGTTGTAATCAGATGAAAAAATAGTGTAGATACTGTATTCAGCAGCCACGCAGAAGAAATGTAGGAATGTGTAAACAGTGGTCTGATTTGTGTTGGGAAGTGCTGGACCTTGGTGGCCAGCATCAAGTACCCCTCCAGGACAAAAAAGCTGAGAACCTAGCAAAGAAGGAAAAGGTATCAGTAAGTCAGAAGAGCATGACAGAACATAGAAAGAAACATATAGGAAAATGCTACAATGTAAAGGAGTATGATGTTTTATAGCGTTTCTTCCTATTAATTCTATAGCTATGGATGTGCCCATTGCTCTCCTAAAATGATTGCTGAAGTACTTTAACTAAGAGTTAAAGTTGGCAGTTTGAGAACCTCGTATCTTGTAACCAAGGTACTGAATTTCAAACTACACTTTTGAGATCCCACCCACCTTCCCTCCAGCGAATCCTCTTTGCATACAGTGTTTTGCCAGGCTGTGCGTCATTCATTGTAGTGGGTTTTCTACCAAATTACCCATAAATAGCATGAGCAAATAGATGTAAAGGTAGGAGACAAAAATCTTGGGGGAAATAGTGGAAACCTTTGCACACTAATAAGTTAGCACACTTGAATGATCAGCTGAATGATAATTAAAGGTTTTGTTCTGTATCTTTAAATCTCGTGCCTTGAGTTTTTCCGGAAACTGTTTTTGTAATCTGACATAATCCCACAGTATCTCTCTCTATCTTTTCCCTGTCTTTCTTTCCCTGTCTTTCCCTTTCCTTTTCTTTTCATGTGAGCTTTTAACAATAGCCTTTCAATTAAGCCGAGCGTGGTGACAGTTGTGAGAAGTATTCATAAGTGAAATTTTAATGGATGGAAAGTGAGGGATGCTAAATAATGGGTCACTCAAACAAGTCTACTGAAAAAGTTAAAAATCTTGAAAATGAATCTAGTTACACTCTCATAAACCCCAGGTTTGTTACTGATTCATTTTTGCATGCTGTATCATTCTTGACACGCATTTTTCTAGCAGTTTAATGTTTTCTCAAGTATGCTAGGGAATATATTAAAAGTGGGAAAGCTTGGCTGTCGCAGTTCTGCATCTTAAAACAGGATATTCACATAAAGGGAACATAATTCCTGTCTATATAGAAAGTATTGTACTTTAGTCAAACATTTTGATAAAGGGGTAAGCTTTCAGGCCATGTGGAAATTGTCGCAAAGCCGGTGGTTGCCAGCGTAGTTCTGGATTTTTGTAAAGGTCCACAACAGGTGGAATAAGGGACAGAAAGGTATTTGGGGACCTGTCTTAATAACATTCCATTTTTAAGTAAGCTTTGGGCAGTTTTTATTCATGCTTGTTACATGTTTGTACGCATTTCCTTATTGGAAAAAACAGAGTGGAAGTGGGAGGTTTATGGGGTAAGATCTATTTACCAGGCAGACTATTCATTATTCCCTGTTTGTTTCTTTTTGGTTCCCACCCCCCTGTTCAGATTCCTCTTCTCCCACTCACCCCCAAATTTTTTGATTAATAATGTTTTAAGCAATGTCATTCCAAACTAGTTATGTTTAGTCGTCTTTCTTCAGTGTGGTGATTAAATGTTGGTTGGGGTTTTTTGTTGCTTTTTTTTTTTTAATTTCAGAGTTTGAATCCAATCCTTTAAATGTTTTAGATTACTTTGTTACAGAGAAAATCAAATAGTTAAATTATAAATCAGCGTACTCTCCCCATGTGTATTTGGAAGTTACACAATACGTAATGCCTTCCTTCTTTAAATCCTTTCCAAACTGGAATGATTAAGGGAGTGGAGCATCTCCCATACAAGGAAAGGCTGAGGGAGCTGGGTCTCTTTAGCTTGGAGGAGACTGAGGGGTGACCTCATTAATGTGTATAAATATGTAAAGGGTGAGTGTCAGGAGGATGGAGCCAGGCTCTTCTCAGTGACAGGCAATGATAGGACAAGGGACAATGGGTGCAAGCTGGAACATAGGAGGTTCCACTTAAATATGAGGAAAAACTTCTTCACAGTGAGGGTGATGGAACACTGGAACAGGCTGCCCAGAAAGAGGTTGTGGAGTCTCCTTCTCTGGAGATAGTCAAAACCTGCGTGGACACGTTCCTGTGTGACCTGATCTAGGTGTTCCTGCTCTGGCAGGGGGATTGGACTAGATGATCTTCCAAGGTCCCCTCCAATCCCTGATATTCTGTGATTCTGTGGAGTCCTGCTGTACGTGAGTACTGTACTCATGTAAGTCTTAGGGTATTCAACAGTATACTGATCTTGACTGAAGAAGTTTTGCCTCTCATTTGTTACAATAGCTGTTGTCAGCTTTCAAATTCCGAACAGCTAACAAAATACTGTCAGCAGGAGTATCTAAGTGAAAGACAAAGAACTAGAATGTTAGAAAAATCTATGAATAAAGCATTAAGGGTACTGCAGTACTTATTTTGAAAGTTACATTATTAAAAAACTTTTCTCTCTTTCCTCCTAACTTTTAATAGGTGTCTGTCTACCTTTTGCAAGTTATGAAATATACAGGGAGAAGAACCAAGACTTTTGAAAACAACTGACCTTGGGCAGTTTTGTACTTTTGTCTTCTGTTGGTACCATTTCCCAAGCCCATTCCCCTCACTCCATCATAAACATATGCATTGTGTGTTCTGAGAAGTTTTAAATAGTGTCCTGAAAAGTTTCTTGTTGCTTCTCAAAACTTGGCAGGAATTTCTTTCTTAGGTTACTTAAGTTTTTTATTGGGGGGGGGAGGGGGTATTATATGCTTGGTTGAAGTAGTTGTTGCCACCAGACAGTGGGCTACTTATATCCAGTGTGTGGGAGTGGAAGAGTCAAAGGAATTAACATGTGCCCGTTTCTGAGCATTGCTGTAGAAACAAAGGACAAGAAAGTAAATTATGTGCTTTCACCACTCTAGGTCATTAAAGGTCTAATCTGAAACTTGCTGATTTGGGTGAGTTTCAGATTACTACATGGCTGAGTTAGAGGCCAATTAATTCAACTTCTTCACTTCCATTAGAAGAAAAAGGTGTGAAGTCCTATCCTGATCAGTGGATGAGAAGAACACAGATTTACTAGCTAATAAGTTTCAAGCAGCTTAAACTAAAAATGAGCTGCCAGTGAAGAAGTTGCTAACATTTCCACTGTATCTTTCCATTGCAGCCCTTTTCTGATCAGTCCTGGAACACTTGTTTCTCGGCCTGATGCTCCAGCTCACACACATCCTAGGAGAGACTGATTCCAGCTGAATAACTTGCCATTCACTTTGCTGTGTGGTTGCACAAGCATCAGTGCTGGTGCAGAGGAAAGCAGGAGATGGGACTGTTCTTTTCAATAGCAGTGGAATCTTAGTTGGACTCTTTAGAAAATTGTACATTCAGTGGAACTGCATGGCAGATGAGAATTCAGTAGAACACAGTAGACCTCCCAAGATATTACACATTCCTTGGGACTTGGCAGAGTTTGCTTTATATGGTGCCCATCTGAAGTAAGTAATTTTATTTTACTTTTTCTTTACTTTTTTATTAATATTTTAAAATACCAACCTTTGCTTTTTATGCCTGTTATGTTACTGAGCACAATTAAAATAGCTCCAGTTAAATAAAAGCAACGTATAACTAAAATTAAATGGTTTTACATATGAAAGCTTACCTTGGATTTTATGTGAACTTTGAAATGACATTACTATGCCAAAAATCCTTTGATGGAGATGGGAAAAATTAAAAATTTGCTAAATGACATCTATGTTTAAGCTTTATTGGAAGACCATTAAGCTTTTGTTTTAAAAACCAGACACTTTACACATGCTTATAGACATCAAATGTCTTGTGGACTCTTGAATACAGGTATGCATGCTTCTAACAGAGTTTAGGCTTTAAAATACCATTTGTGGAGTCTGAATGCTATGTAAGGATACGCAGACACTCAGGCTAGAGCACTGCTATGTTCTTATCTGTATTGACGGTGCATAGACTTTCTTGGGAAGATATGATAGTGCTTCACACTTGGTTTGAGATTGGGAAACTGAGTAAATTTCAAGAACTTTGCAAAACACCACGTCATTGTTTTGGTGCATGGAGAGTTAGTTTTGCAAAAAAATTGGGATATTTTTGTCCTTTTTTTCCAAGCAAGGCGTACAAAAGAACATTCAAATCTACAGCTGTGGTGGGAGGATGTGGTTTCTGCAGGGACACCACGTACATTCCATCTCATGGAATGCACTTGGTATGACATTTAACAAAACGTGTTCCTTAAGAATTTAGAGAAAGACCAACTTAATTGTAAAGCCGTATGCAATGGAAACCCTTCCTGCCAGATGCCATGCTTTTCCTGCAGTTTAACAGAAGATGTTTATCGTCAAGGTAGGGAATGGGATTGTGCTGTTGGAGAATATTCTTGAAGCATTTGTGGTTTAAGCCAAATTACAGGTGGCATACTTCTATGTATCCCAGAAAGCAGAAGGATAGATATAGTTCCTGGTGAGCAAATTGAAGTGATTAATCTGAATAAATAAGATGAATTGGTTATTGTTCTTCAAATGTTTATGTAGTCATGTTGAAAACTGCAGCTAATCTGCAATCTTCTACTGTCTGCTTTTTATGCTAATACGGTATTATTTACAAAGGTCTAGGAAGGAACCCTGTTAATGGTTTTATTGATCTTTGTGGTATTGACTAGCTGCAAAATAGTTTCCAGAGATGGCAAAACAAACTCATATTTCTAACTTGAGGTGGTGAATTTGGGTGTTGTTTTATTTCTGTTTCTTAATGAAATCCAACAAAGAACATAGGAACCAGGAGCTGGGTTTTGATGTTTTTGTGGGTTTGTTTTTTTCTTAGTTAGTTGGTTTGTTTTTAATATCAAACTGTACCAAAATATTTGATCAGCCCTAAGAGATTGTATTTGACAAAGTGTCTAGTTTTGTGTTTTTGGGAGGGGCAGAGTTGGTAACAGTAACTTCATCCCCTGAAAAAAACTGCAGGAGTAGAACGTGGTGGTGATTATGGCAAGTAATCAGAGACAATTACAAATTTAAGCTCTAGTGTATCAGCTGTGAGGATTTCTAAATAATAGAATACTTTCTAATCCAAAAGTAAAAACTTTTGATAGGACTAATGGATTTCTTGAAGATCTGACTGTTATGCACTCTGCATTTCTTCACTGGAAATAACAGATTGATGTTAATGCAAGATGACAGTTATTCTAGGTATCTCTGTTTTGATGAAGGGCTAGAATTTTTAATATTACAAAAACGGTTCAGTAAGAATTTAATAAATATACAGAAGCAAACAAGATAATCAAAGTTAGACAAAATCTGTCAAAATATGTTTTAAAAAATATGAGCTTAAGCCAAGAAATATTGTTGGTTCAATCTGTAGAATACAATGGTGTGTGGTTATATTTGGATTCATTAATATTCCTGAGACACTGAGAGAATATCAATGCTGAAATAAAATGTAATTTTAAAAATTCTTATTCAAGCCTGTTTTAGGGGAACATGATATATTTTGAAAGTGGAAATAACTTATAAATCTTCATACTTCAAAGAACTCAATGTCAGTACCTCCATTGGATAGGCAATGAGCATCAGTAGTGTAATTTTGCATTTCTGTCTTTGCTAAAGCTTCACCTTTATTCTGAATACGAACACTCAGCTACTTGAAAATAGTGGAAAACTGCTAGTTTTCTGGAGGATGCAGCCAAAGTACCAAAGGAACTCTGTGAAGAGGATCTTTTTGGAAACTCTAGAAGCTGAACCTTGTTGAAACTGTCTTTTGTCAGACCTGTTTCCAGGTGACAGGGACAAGGAAATTCTAGTTGGCAAAGTATGTTGAGACTTCCGCAATTATTTTTGTCAGCCTGTGCTTTCCTGCAAGAGTATGTCAGTCCTTTTCAGTGAACCAGCTTATTTTGATATGCTATTTTGATTTTGAGATGAGGGATATCCATTCTTTTCCCCTGCTTTCCTGGTATTGCTTGTTCTAGAAAACTTGAAGGTATGTAATAAACTTGGTGTAGATTCTATCTTTTGTTTGTTTGTTTTCTGCATTTCCTTTTTGTAATGTAGTGGAGAGGTCAAGATCCAGAATGAAAATTGTGTAACGAGTAAACTTCTTCACCAGAACCTCTAGGTCCATTGGTACAAAGCTGTTTTCTAGCCAGTTGGCCACCAACCTTTGCTGCGCAACGGGCTCATTCCTTCCCAGGTGCATTAGCCTGCATCTGTTCTTGTTGAACGTCACAAGGATTCTGTCAGCATTTTTCTCTAGCCTGTCAAGGGCTCTCCAAATAGCAGCTCTGCACTCCAGTCTAGTGTTGTTTAGAACTGTCTGTTGTAGTAAATTTAGAAGGTTTATTAAGCTTTAATTTTGGTCAGCTTTTGCATTGGAATAGCTGTAAGAAAGTATGGTATATCAGCAGCCTTAAAGGTAAGCCTGAAGTTTAGCATCTCATTGCACTAGTGCATAAATTGCTCATCTATTCTGTCTCAGTTTGCTTAGATAACATAGTATAAGTATGCAACTTTGTAAATTTGACAAACATAGAAGATGAATGCTTGGTGTATAGGATTTTTAGGTGTATGTGTTCAATGAATGACACAGACTCTGTCAGACATGTTTGTTGAAATTTTCATTTTCTTTTGTGCTTTTCTGTGTATGGTATAAATTCTTTGTAAGTAAGTATTTAAGCTTTCAAAGAAACTTTTTGGTTTTTTTTCAATCAAACCACTGTTACTGAAGAATCGTTAGTGTCAGTGGTGGTATAGCATCAAGCCACATTACACCCATGTCAGAAATGCTGGTGCAGGCATTTGTGATTGTCTTGCTCTAATTCTTCAAGACTTTACTGTGCTTTGCTCAACTGCTCAGTTTTACATGTGTGTGTTTTGATATTAATTGTGAAGTACTGTGACAGCTTTGTGAGAAAATCACCATATAGCCTTTACTTGTTCATTCTAATTACATGAAACTGGATCTGGTCTTTTTATAAAGGTGCTGTTAAGTATCTGTTTGTAAGCCATATAGAACTTGAATGGAAGCTGTTGCACGGCTTAAGTCTACAGTTTAGATGGCCTGAATATTTTTATGAGGGCATACAGTAAATCAGAAGAATGGAAATGGAGGATAGATGGGGCAGTTGAGAAACAACAAAGCCAAAGGATTCCATTTGTTCTTTTATTTAAATTAATTTTGATCTACAGTCTCTACAAGGTCAAATTCTCAGTTTTTGTTGGGGGAAGGTAAAAGAACACACAGAGTAAATGGTTAGGGTTTAAGAGTTGTGAATATCCTCTGAGTAAAATGCAAAAAAGAAGATTTTTCAAATAGCATATTTATGGGCCTTATTATAATTTGTGTAGAGTACAGCAGAATGCCTGGAATCTATACTTCTCATGTGGAATTGCTTAATAATTTCTAAATTTATTGGGCTTTTACTCTTTATGTCTATTTCCTGAACCTCTTCAGGGCCTATTTTTTTCTCTCTTAAACTATGAATATTAGGAACAACTTTATAAGATGAAATCAGGCATTTTTAAGTTACTACATGATTGAAAGAGTCAAGCTCTTACTAAATATGCTCAATGTCAGCTCTGTTTGCAAATGGCAGCTCTTAACTGCCTGCCAAAACCTTTTAGTTTGATTAAAGGCAAGGCTACCCCAAAATATTGGAAATATGCATCTCCCTGACTAATGCTACTGTATAGTACTCTTCTTGCTGAAGTGCTAATGAGCAAGTACCTCTTAGCCAAATATATTCTAGTGTGCTTGGTTTTGTCAGCTGTTCTAAGGCCAACTCTGGTACTTATGTTGGATTGGTTAAAATTATATTAAAGTTTCATTTATCATCATATTTATTTATAGCATGGATAGGAGCTTTGTGAATCTATCCCCTCTTCCCCTCTCCACTTTTGACAAATGCACACGCAGAAAAACCTGTGCACGTTAAGTATTGTGCTTAGGTGCTTTGGGGCTTGAAGGGGCTGTATAAGCACTACCCCCTACCATTAAAGTATGGCAGTCGCAATCCTTCCCCATCATCCTTGATCTGCCAGGAAAGGTGATTCTTCATTGTGAGAACTCTTACACATTGGAGTAGGTTGCCTGGAAGAGTGGTGGAATTTTCCTTGCTGGAAGTATTCAAGATTCAGTTTGCATGACTCTGGATCATCTAATCTACAACCTTGCTTTCAGTGCAAGGTTGGACTAGTTGGTTGCCCAAAATCCTTTCCAGTCTAGGCTTTTCTACATCTCCGTGATTGTTTGCTGGGAAAGGGTAAGGCTTATACACCAAAGTATTCCTTAGAGTAGTATGGGGCAAGATTTTGGGTATTGTTAGTTGTCCGTTTACGGATGAAACAGAGGTTTTGAGGTATCCTGATCCAACAAAGAGAACCCTGTGGTTGGTGTCTACTACAGACCCCCCAGTCAAGGGGAGCCTATTGACAAAGCCTTCTTATGCCAACTCCAGGAGGCATTGTGCTTGCAGGCTCTTGTCCCGCTGGGGGGCTTAAACCAGCCTGACATATTCTGGAAAAGTAGCATGGCAAACTATAGGCAATCCATGAGACTCCTGCAGTACATTGAAGATAACTTCTCAAGCCAGATAATAGATAACCCCACCAGAGGAGAGGCAATACTGGACCTGATGGTCACCAATACAAGTGAACTAATTGGTGGCATCAAGATTGGAGGCAGCCAAGGCTGTAGTGATCATGCACTGGTAGAGTTTGAAGTCCTGAGGGGTATGGGTCGGGGAAGAGTAAAGTCAGGACCCTGAATTTTAGGAAAGCAAACTTGCAGTTCTTCAAGGAGATAGTTTCCCCCTGGGAAACTGCCTTAAAGACAAGGGAGCAAAACAGAGCTGGCAGATCTTTAAGGACACTTCCCATAGACAGCAAGAGCTCTTGATACCCAGGTGAAAGAAATCAGGAGGGGAGGGCAAGAGACCAGCATGGCTGAGTTGAGACCTGCTGGTCAAACTAAAGGGCAAGAAGGAGATGCACAGGCAGTGGAAGGAAAAAAGCGAGGAAAAGGTATCTGGAGAATAGTACAGGATCAATGGCTGGCTGTGCGGGGATGGGATCAAGAAGGCCAAGGTACAGCTCGAGTTGAGGCTGGCAGGGGACACAATTATAATAATGATAATAAGAATAACAATACGAATACTAATAATGATAATAATAATAATGGCTTCTAGAGGTATGTCAGGCAGAAAAGAAAGATCAAAGAAAGCATACCCTCCTTGATGAGGGAGCCTGGCAAACTGGTAACAATGGATGAGGAGAGGCTGAGGTACTCAAAAACTGTTTTGCCTCAGTCTTCACTGGCAACCTCTCTCCCCACACCTCCAGAGTGGGTGGACTGCAAGCCAGGGACTCGGCAAGCAAAGTCCCTCCCACAGTAAGAGAAGATGAGGCTTATGACCACCTGAGGAATGTTGAACATACATAAATCTAGGAGAGCTGACAAGATGCATCCCAAATTCCTGAGGGAATTGGCTGATGTTGTTGTCAAGTCACTCTCCATGCTATTTGAAAAGTCATAGCAGTCAGGTGAAGGCCCTGGTGACTGGAGAAAGGGAAATATTGCACACACTTTAAAAAAGGGTAGAAAGAAGGATCCTGGGATCCACTGACCTGTCAGCCTCACCTCTGTACCTGGGAAGATCAAAGACTTATGAGTCTATTCAATTCTATGGAATGGTTTGGATTGGAAGGCACCTTGAAGATTATTAGTTCCAACCCTCCTGCCGTGGACTGGGACATCTCCTACTAGACCAGGTTGCTCAAACCCATCCAACCTGGCCTTGAACACTTCCAGGGATGGGGCATCCACAGATTCTCTGGGCAACCTGTTCCAGTGCCTCATCAATCTCACAGTAAAAGTTTCTTCCTAATGTCTCATCTGAATTTCCCCTCTTTCAGTTTAAAACTGTTAGCCCTTGTTGTATCGTTACGCTCCCTGATAAAGAGTCCCTTTAGGGACTTTGAGCAACCTGATCTAGCGGTAGGTGTCGCTGCCCATGGCAGCAGGGTTGGAACTAGATTATTTTTAAGGTTTCTTACAACTTACACTTTCTATTATTCTATGATGATTTCTTCATTTATCTTGGTTTAGTTTGATCATTTGAAGCTTTCTGCATCTTTCTCTTAGCAAATCAGTTATCCTGGCTGTATAGGTTGAACTGCAACAAAAAGGGTTTTATACTTTTTGGATAATCTAATGATTCCAGAGGAAGTTTGGATTCCTGACATTCTGGACGTAGGGTCATATCAGATGAAAGTATATTCTTAATGACATGTTATATGGTAGTTGAGGCCCTACTTTGCCAATAAGAACAAAATATCTAACTTCTGATGTCCTTGTCATTCACATGGTTGAAGGGGAGGAAGGAGAAGGTTCCGGTACCATTGCTGGAATCAGATTGCTGGAGGCAGGAATTCAGGTCAGTCCTTTGCTGGACTGAAGAGGCCACAGAGAGAAGATGGTTAGTGCTTGGTGAGATTTTCTCAGATAATCCCATGTGTGATAATTAGGAAAAAAATATATAAATTTCTTAGCTGATGAAGACATCATTGTTTGAGATGTCCAACTGAATTTTCTTGATCCGTAAAACATACATACATACATACAAACATACATTGCCTGGTTAGAGCTTTGTGGGAAGTTTAATGTAGTGGAACAAAACCATATGTGTGAAAGTAAACTATTGTGGACATAAAGTAATTGTTTTCAGAATCTAAGGAATTTTTATGTATTACATAATGTAATACCTTCATGACATGAGAAAGCTATTTTTTTCATCAAAATGAAGCATTACTTGAAGATTTAAGAATTTGCTGACCTCTGCTCTACAATAATGCTTATTAGCTTGTGCTCACTGCTTATTTAAAGGACAGCTTAAGAGAAAAGTTAAAAAAAAAGAGGTAAACCTTTAGTTTGCTTAGTAGTTTAGCATTATAAATTAATAACACATTAAGTTCTGGTATACTGCAAATCAAAGACTACTTTTGAATATTCTTGATTGGGAAGTTTTGAAGTTCACAAGTATGTGTTTGCACAATTCGAGAAGTTTCAAGTCTTCAGAGATATAGTAGAATCCAAAATACTGATAGATATTTACAAATAAACATGGCTTCTTTGCATGAGAAGTGTGATGAAATGCTAGTAAATGTGAATTAACTTCTGTTTCTAAGTTTTGCAGACAGTAGGCTGATGTCTAAAAGCAGGTATGTTGTGTCTTCTGATTTTTCACTACTTCATTTAAATGATCTCATGGGCTGCTTAATTTGCATCTACTTTTTTAATGTTTATTTGGAGTTGGTTTTTTTTTTCCTTCCTTTTTCTTGTACGTACCAGATGGTGTTAGAAATAAAGAAATTTTGGTAACTCTGTTCTGACTTGTATTAACTAGTGGCAATCTGGTATCTATTGGTTGCTTGCCATTACTGTTGTTTGATGAAGGCAACTTTCCTTTCTCTGGTGTTTATGTTACTACTTGGTTTGCTTTCAAACAGACCGGTCCCACACCCTACAAAATAAAGGGTTGAATAAGCTACATGTTAATGCTTGTCTGCACCGTGCAGTGTGTTGAACACAAGGCCCAGCTGATATACCTGTGTAGCACAGTGCAAGTCGGAGACATTAGTTTTCAGCCAAAAACAGGGTAGTCGTGTCTGCATGATGATGTGCCTGAGCTATCAGATGCCTTGTAGTGTTCCCCTGTCAGTCAGTCTGCTTCAGGCACTAGCTTGGCTTGCTTTAGCTCAAGTTTCTCTGCCTTGTGCTATGTTTTGCAAAGTAGATGTGCCCTAGCTTGTTGCAAATGACAGAGTACTTCATGTGTCCTGATCTCTTCCCTAGATAACAGAAAGTCCTTTTTATATAGATGTATTTGATGTATTCTAAATGTGGATTGTCTAGAATAGTGCATGTTACTCTTGATAAACTCTTGCTGAAACACAGTTAAAGGCTGCCTAAAATATTTCCTTGTTTCTTCTGGAAATACCTGTCATGATGTGTCCTGGTGATGAATTCTGTCTTTTTCACTGCCATATTACAATGGTGGCTCATGCTAGGGTACTTCCCGCTTACTGATCAGTTTACTGTAGAACATACATTATGCATTATCCCTGAGTTTCTGTACCTTCAGTTGGTAGGTCGTGCTTTGGATCTAATTTTGAGTGTTCTGTTTCCCTGGCTTTTTAAAACTTCAGTTGCGCTTTTTTTTTTTATTTACTTCTGTTCTGCTAATTATTCCTTTCATATGAAAAAGTTGGTTGTAGGCTCTTCTGTCACAATATGGCTATGAATATTTCATTATATGTTTAAAGAAGTGCCTTGCTGAAAATAGTAGAAGTCATGGTTTCTAATTACCTCTGGGTAGTTCTTTCACATAACTCAATTGACCTCATCGTGTTTCTTGAATTAAGGTAACACCACTTAAAGAAACAAGAAGCTGTAAGTTCATGTAGTCCTTGACTGTCTGGGTTACTTTACCTTTACCTTTACCTTACCACATGGTTTTCAAAAACTAAGCTAATTTTGATAGAACTGGGTTAAGGGACGACTAGGTGTATAGTTACAGTGGCTGATCCAAGGGGCAAATTGACTGACCTTTCAAAGTGTGAGGTGATGAGCTTTTGGAGGTGGTAGCCTCACCAATGCCTCACTTGCAACGTAGTCTGAAAAGAGTGAACTGTGCTAGTAAGACAAAGTCTTTCCGAGAATGGGGATATTTTTAATCTCAAATCTATTCTTAACACAAATTTAATTGATGTAATCTACTTATAAGCTGAAATTTATGCATGTTTTGAACTCGGTGAATTCGATACCTTATGAAAATATACAACTGGCTATAAATCTTTGTAATTTATATGCTGTGGAAGGTCAGTATGATAAAATGCAAGAAGTTCAGAATCGTTCTGGCTAATTTTGGAGTTACTATTACTTCCAAGAATATAATGGGAACTTTGAAGTCACAGTGTTGTCTTCCTTGTAAATGCAGAAACATTAAAAGCAAGCAGAACTTAATGGAAGATCATTGCTCATCCCTGGATATATTCAGGTATTTAAAAGATGGGTAGACATACTGTTCAGAGGTATGGTTTAGTGATGGTTTTTGTCAGTGTTAGGTTGATTGTTGGACTAGATGATCTGTTCTGGGCCCCTCTGTTCAAGAAGGACAGGAAACTGCTTGAGAGAGTCCAGGCCAGAGCCACAAAGATGATTAAGGGAGTGGAGCATCTCCCATATGAGGAAAGACTGGGGGAGCTGGGTCTCTTTAGCTTGGAGAAGAGGAGACTGAGAGGTGACCTCATTAATGTATATAAATATGTGAAGGGTGAGTGTCAGGAGGATGGAGCCAGGCTCTTCTCAGTGACAGGCAATGATAGGACAAGGGACAATGGGTGCAAGCTGGAACATAGGAGGTTCCACTTAAATATGAGGAAAAACTTCTCCACAGTGAGGGTAACAGAACACTGGAAGGGGCTGCCCAGAGAGGTTGTGGAGTCTCCTTCTCTGGAGACATTCAAAACCTGTCTGGACACGTTCCTGTGTGACCTGATTTAGGTGTTCCTGCTCAGGCAGGGGTATTAGACTAGATGATCTTTCAAGGTTCCTTCCAATCCCTGATATTCTGTGATTCTGTGAAATGTCCCTTACAACCTAGGCGACTTCATGATTCTATCATTCTTCAGAAGAACTGCATAGAGCTTGATTGAAACCTCAACTTGGTGGTTTATGCAAATGCAAAGATCGTGTGGTTGTCTTAGACATGTTAAACTAAAACATACAAATGATACAAAATCTAATGGTGTATATAGGGTAGATGCACAAAATGATGGACCACTTGTCAAAATACTTTCTAGGGTCTATTCTTGGTAAATTATATGTGTAAAATAGACTAATACTCCTATGGAATTCTGGGGACTAGATAAGACTAGTGTAGAAATGGCATTGTGAAGAGGAAGAAAATTGGAAGTAGTAAACACTATTGCTAGAGCAGTTCAGATCTCACTGTTTTGTATGAGTAGGAATGTGTATTGTCATTTAGCACTTCATCAGAATGGTTTATGCTGCCATCATGAGGAAATTTTACAAGTAAATTCTTCTGCGCTGTGGTACTTGTTCATCATTTGAACAATCATTGAAACAATTCTAAGTTAAGACTGTTGAAGCTCCTCTTGACTTTCCTTCACTAGGAAAAGTCTTGACTACAGAATTAATAGCATATTTAGGTTAATAAAGCTGGTTTAAAAAAACCTCAAACCTTCAAAAAGCTTTCAAGCACAAGCATTGGGGAATAAAGTGAAGTATAAAAGTAAATCCGGATAGACTTAGGGATAAGGATTCTCTTCTTTAAAGAAATCCAGTGAAGCCTGCAGTATACTTATCTTCTGACATTTTAAATTCAAACTACAGAACAACTTGACTCATATTCTAGATCCTCATTGTACTGGTTTTAGTACTTTTAGTACTTGTTTTTGTACTTCTAGACTAACACATCATTTGTGATGCAAAATTTACGATGTATGTTTAGGCTGAACGAATAATTGGAAGCTTCTGAAATGGAATCACACTGCTTTATCTTAGATGGCAAAATTAAAAATTAATCTATTGGAACACAAGTAAACTGGGAATGGCTTTGATATTTAAGAATGTGAAATGGGGAATAGATGAGAGTTTTAAATATCTTGTATAGTCTTAGCGAGTAGTAGTTTCACATGGTTCCTGGTATTCCAGCTGTAATTTCTTTATAATACCAAGGAGGTCATGCGTTAAGGGGAAATGTTTTGGTCTAGAGAAGTCCACTGCAGGTTTTTTTTTTTTTGTCTTTAAATACTTCTAGAGCCATAATAATTTTGAGCTTCTTACAAAATTACCTGTTCTGTGCCAAAAGCTTAAACCTTATAAAAGCTGTTCACACGGCTTCAAAGTATTTCTCTGTGCCGAACTGTTTAGCACATTGATACTTCCCTGGATCTGTTCCATTTGAGATGACATAACTAATCTGGAAAACACGTCCACAAGTCATCACAGGCATCTTACGTGTGTTCTTGATCTTTTCTCTTCAAAGGATGTCAGTAACACAGATCCCATAGTTTAAGGTTCCCTTCTATTAACTTATTATAGTAGCCCTTTGGAAATTTGAAAATTGTATCTCATTTTATGTTGAATATTTCCTTTTTCATTGTTAGTGTAAAGACTAATCTGCCTCCCTGTGCTCCTTTTTTAAGTGAGAAAACTGTGTAGGTATAATAGAGTAATTGTGAAGTAAGTTTGAGACCTTTCACTTGTTGAATCAAAATGCTTGTGCAAAAGGGGTGGTCCTGTTTCATGTGATTTTTTTTTTCCTTTTGCTAGTGTATTTATCAACTATACCCTTTTAGAATTTAAAATTAGCATGTAAATACTTGTTTACATTTTGGTAACATAACTATTCTGATTTTTAAATGCATAGTAAAGATAACGAAATTTGGCATTTTCCACAAAGCCAAAATAAATCTTGAAGCAGGTTGAGAAGAAATACTTCCGTTAGGAATGGCCAGGATTTTTTTTTGTCTTGTATAAAAATTCTGATTTGCAAATGCATGAATATGATCAGAAGATTTCCTGTTATAGGCAGTTCCTAAATTCGGAAGGTGTCAGGGACAAAAGCAGCAGCAGGAGTCTTTGAAAAAGGAGCAAGGAAAAATAATTTAAAAAAAAGAGTCACCAGGATGGTGAAGTTGTCATAGGGAGAGCTGGGAGAATCTGGGAAGAGAAGTGGTTGCTTAAATATAAAAAAAAAAAATTATATAGCAGATGTGTTGATTTAAAAAATAGGCAAAAAACCTCCTCGCAGCCAGGGGCTGTAAGTATTGGTTGTACTGGTAGCTCGATGTAGAGAAGGCATTTTTGGCTGATTCTGGAAAGTGATCAGAAGGATGTGACACTTGGGATTTCACCAGCTACGTGTAGCACTGCAGGAAGATATTCATCCCGTTCTGCCCCATGTAGTTTGTGGGAATGAACAATGTGGGAACTGGTGTCAGGTTATGTGAGTAATTACTGTTACATTTGTATAAAGTTGAAGAGTGAAAGTTTTTCAGCCCCCTGCAGCTGAATCGCACCAACTTCTTTCTGATGTTGTCCTAAACCTTGTATGTGCTTGTTTCTGGTATTAATGTACCCCTAGGAAGTACTGTCTGGAACATGTTTGCTAATGGAACATTATGTAAATATTATTTCAAAGCACAGACAAGTTACTGGTGACTAACTAATACTGTGCTTTCTTAAAATATTTTGTAGTAAGCAGAGATTGCTGTTATTTTTTTAAAACTTTGTGAGCACCTGCAGTTAAAATAATCAAAACCAAATGTTGAGTTAGGATGAATTGTCACTTACTTACTAGATCTCACCTTCTCTTAGGTTTCAATGGAGGTGCTTGTATAGCATTTACTCCATTTACCACTTCTTTGCATGTATTTTCATATCTTATTTATAAGGTAAAGAAGGAGTAATGGGAGTATTTCCAGACTTTGAAGTTCTTCATCCTGTGGTGATGAGTAAAATAAAAGCTCAGGAAAAAGTCTGATTTCTCACACGTATGTTTGTTGAACTGGAAAGGAAGCACAAGGTTTGCTTTTTTACAGATACTATTTTCTTTTCATGTTATTTAAAAAATTACATCCCTTAATTAAAAAGGCACGATACTTTTGCCTTTTATTATGTTAAAATTACAGTCAAAATATTTTTATTTTAAAATGACTGTATATGTAAATACAGCCAATGTACCCTTGAACTGTAAAGATGGACCTCTTCCGATTTTGTGTCATGCCTCGTGTATTGCTCTTTTGAGCACAGCCATAATACACATACAGATAACAGCAAAGATCGAGGAGTCACAAGGAGCATTTCAACAATGAAAGTCATAGCAGCTCGGTGATAAATAACACCTCCTTCAGCTCCCTTCTCCTCCCAAGTATGGAAAGAATTTCAGTTGCGTGGTTATAAATGATGGTATTTTCTCAAAGGCTTTGGTGTGTCTGCAGCAAACAAAGTTAATATAGAATACATCTTCTGTACCTTGATATAACTGGCACAGAATGTCTTGTGTCTCTCAAAGATGGTGGGTTGTCTAATGTATAATTTTGAAGGAAAAACTTTTTAGAGAAAACAAGGCAAACGCTTCTATTGCAACTAGAGTTATTAGGAAGAGCTTTAAGGCAAATCTATTAGAATCAGTGTGACCTACTTAAAATAGCATAACATGTTAGATAACTGTTTTAATACAGCATATTGTTGAGACAAAGTTTGGTTACCAAGAGCATTAATGAGTTTTCTGATTGGTTTGTGTGGAAGTTTGTTACAGAAGAGTTTTAAAGTTATTGAAGTGATTAGACCGGAAGTGATTTTGTGATAGGTAGTATTTTGATAATTTAGTTACTTTGAAGGAGGAGTTGTTGAATGTGTCAGGGATCTCTTAATAAATTTAATATCTCACACAACTGCAGACATTTTTAAAATGTACTTCTGACTAGAAATGTACAGGTTTAATCCACCCATCCTGAATGTGATCTGAATTTATAAGAACTTACATTAAAATCATGCTTGAAATAACTATTTCTGCTTTGCTCCAAGTAATTAATCTGAGGAGGGATATTTTCTTGAAATATTATCTTTAATTTGGCTTTATATAACAAGATGATTAACTTGTTCTAGATGGTAGAAAACCCAGAATGTGATTGTCTGCAAAGGTCGTAATGCAAAGCTACTGTCATCTTGGCTACAGAAGTTGTGTGGCCAAGGACTAATGTTGAGAGCTAAATAAAATAATGCAACTCTGTTAAAACATTAATTTCCTATTTTAGGGAATTATCTGGGATATAACATCATAATTATAGTTTCTTGGTATTTGTTGTTTAGATTGATTGCCTTCGTCTTGAAACGCGTGAAGGAATTATGGCAGTAATTGGATGTGGTCATGCTAGGGCATCTCCAAGAGCAAGTGGTTTTAATATCAGTGTAAAATCAACTAACATTAAATGTTCAAACTTAAATCAGTTACGTAAAATGAGTTAATTATGGTTTGTTTCCCTTAAGTCAGTCTGGAGCACTGAAACTGATGTAGAGACCAGATTTAGTGCTTTTTCTATCTGTGGATGATGATGGGAGGAAATGATGGCAATGAAGTAGGCGGTATTTTGTTCTAATCTTCTTCCCTCCCCTTGCTTTCTTTCCCTAGGCAGAAAGAGAGGAGTGAAGGCGTTAATGATTTTTTCAGCAAATGGGGAGAGGGCAAGTGTGGTCCTTCTTAATGACTGTGCTTTACTTCTGAATGCTTATGAATGCTTCAGGCTTAATCATGAGAACGGTTAATGACTGACTGAAGCTGATGGTCTGTAAACAGTGCTTGCTATGAAAAAGTATTGTCTTAGGTATGTATCACTTTTCAGTCCTTGCAAAAAGAGTCTAATGCTTCATTGGAAACCCTGTATTTTTTCCTGTGTTTCACATACTAAATGCCTGAGATAATGTACTGATATCTTGCTGAGTTTTCCATGCTGTAACTTTAAATTGTTTATTTATTGCCATGTTTTTCAAAGCTTGCTTTGTGATTAGAATACCTGCCTGAAAGTTGTGTACTGCTGTCCTAAGTGATTAGGGCAGTGAATGTTGGATATTCCTGGCACATACTGTTAACGCTGGGTCTCTCAGCACTTACATTCTAGGTTTGTGAAAGATCGTGATGAGAAGGGTAAGATTGTTTCTTGGTCATTGTGGACTTTACCTTCAAATTGATGATTAATTTTTATCAAAGAGAATAATTATTTGCAGTATTTCAAAGGTGTTTAAACAATTTGTATTATGAAGGATGAGGAGAGGAAGTACTTGTAATGCCTTCTAAAGTAATGAAATTTCTCTAGCAATTAAAAGCTGTCTTGCGAATCTTAATGCCTTATCTTGACAAATATCTAGCTGTTACTTATAGTGGAGAGTCATAGGTAGTACTATTATTCCAGGTTTGAGTCTATATCCTTTGCATTTTTATCCTTGTTGTTCTTAGGGGGAGGAAAAAACAGAAAGCAACAAACCCCTCTTCTCTTTTGGCGAAGCACTTGAGGTTAGTCGGGTGTTGTGAACACGGGTCATTTCACAGGCTTCAGAAGATTAACCAAAATACAATTAGTGATGTTTATTTGTGTGCGTAAGCCAATGTACGTTTTAAGGCATGTCCTGCTTGTGTGCTTGTTTTGCATAGAAATGCATCCCATGCCCTTAAAACACGTGTCCACTGTTAGGTATGTCATGTTTTTGTGTTTCCATAAATCTCATTGTTCTTTCTGCATTTTATGCAGGCTGTTCAGTTTTTAACCGTCCAACTATGATTCAAATATGGGGTGTATATTGTATCATTTAATGGTTAAGTTTTTAATTTCTTCCATTTCAAGATTGTGCATAATAATGGAAATCACAAGAATGTAAGAGAATATAAAGGATTCCTTAGCATTATTTTTTTCTGAGATTAAAGTGACATACCAAAGAATATGACAAAATTAGATAAATAAAAGTTTCACCAACACTGAATAAAGAGTTAAACTGATGACTGTTTCACAAGACTAGTAGGAAATACAAATATTTCAGAGAATAGATTATATTTTTTCTCTACTTCGGTTTGTAGTGGCACATAAGTTGACCTAGCAAATGAAGTTTTGCAATACCAATTAATTTTTTTAAGTGCAGTGAACAAATACCAGTATAATAAAAAGTACCATTTATCTAATTAAGTAAATATCTCTACAGGGAGGCTGGGATGACATACACTTGATTAAAACTATGTATACAATGTTTCTGCCTTTTAACTAAAAAGCACTCACCCTGCTATTAGTAGTCCAGGTGTGCCTGTGGAGACAAATAAGTAGAATTCAGTAGATCTAATCAAAGAACTGATGAATACATTGTTTGTATTTTTAATGTTCAGATTATAATACATGAATTATTTGTAACTGTAATCTTAATCTTGAACTGATTTTAGTTTGGAGGGCTCAAAATATTTTGTGTAGTTTCAGGGATTAAATGGTTTCTCTTTCCTGTGTCTGAACTTTTTCCATCCTCACTATGACCTTCAACTGGTTTTACTATGCTGGTGTGGATACTAAAAATATTTTATCAAGAATATTTCAGATTACTTGTAACAATGATATTAACTGAATGCAAGCCAGGTCTGGTTTAGAAGCCTTACTGAGGAAAGTTTATTTTGGAAGTGGTTTCATTTACCACCCTGACCTCCGGAGTTTGTACACCCTACAGTTTCTTTTTACTCTTGCTCTTTTGAAGCACATCGCATTATACCAATTGCTGTGAAATGGCAGTGTTTCATTTGCCTCTAGTTGTAATGCTTTTCTGTCATCTGATTCGTGATTTGTGCAATATACAAGGCATTGCAGTTACAGTTTATTTGCTGGTAAGAATTTTGAGTAGGTGATTCTTATAGATAAGAATTTATCAGGCTGTTAACATAAAATATGTCTGAGTTAAAAAGGATACTGTATGACAGTACTCTTATGTAGAAGACTTTGATTTGTCCTGATGATCAAAAATAGACTCAGCCTTCCTTATTTGCAGTCCTACAAGATGTATATTATATACCCTGAGCTTCATCAAGGGCCAGCATGCTGAAGTTTGGATGCCATTAAGTAGGCATCTGTTCAGTTTGTGTTAATGAGTTGTGTCTGTTGGAGAGAGAAACTTCCTCCATTCTGGTAGCTCAAATAAATTAAGATTTATTTATTTATTAGAGAGGAACCTGCCTTCTAAATTCAAAGTAATTTTAAAAATTGCTTATAATATCAACATTCTGGGTTCTACATATGGTTGTACCATCAGTTTGTATTAAATCAATGCAATTTACATGTATACTCAGTGAAATACTATATTGCTTGTTTCTTTTTAGCAAAACTTTATTTCTTTAAAGTTTATTTGACTGACTCAATATTTTTTTTATTCAATCATTTTAGTTAGTTTTCGATATTTTCATGTCACTTGGCAATCAATATTTGTTTCTATCTGCTATAATTCATTTCTAAGTAGGATAAAGTAGCTTAATCCCATTTCAGGCTCTGCATATTTTTCACATAATACTGTCATGTCTTCATGAATGCTGCTTTTGTTCTTTAGAAGAGTTATTTCAGATCTAAGAATACGGAATTATTTCATACAGTGAGAAAATATAATTTGAGTCTCTGATTTTCTTTGAACTGACAAGCAGAATACCTGCTGATCCTACAGCACACAACTTTTATACTTTCATGTTTACAAATGCGTTAAGCAGAAAATGGAATGATCAGTCCCAAACGGTCTTTGAAAATAGTCAATTCCTGGTCTAGGTCTTTGCTCTGTAGAACTGTTCGGAAAAGTCTGGTCTTGGAAAAGATAGGTCAAGTTGATTAAGTTCTTTTTATGAGGAACTAGGTGGGATTCTGGTTTGGTTTGGGCTTATTTAGTGTTTTGGAGGGGGCTTGCTTGATTTGTTTTGGAATTCTCTTCTCTTTCTGGCCAGTGGTGATGTTGCTGTGGGTTCACAACCTTGCAGCTCTGATGATACTGGGTTTCAGGCATGTGAATCCTGCAGCCTTTCTCCACCAGACAGGTATACCCAACCTGGGCTTTCTCAGTGTATTGCAGGTGGCAGCCTGTATGATTTGTGTATGCAGTAAAGCTGGGGAGAAGAGGCGTTTAGTCCTTCAAACCACCTCCTTCCCAAGCCAGTGTGAGAGCAGTGCCAGGCCAAGCAGACTCTAATGATAAAATGTTGTAGCCTGGGAACCTCATGCTTTCTGGTAACAGTAATCTTACTCTTCCAGTCTACTGGCAAGTGATGGATTGCTGTAATAGCTCTGACTATGTGGCCAGGTGATATGTGTACTTTGTTTCCTGGTGAAGGTCATGGAGATGATACAAAGTGAACCTCCTGATGGAGGGAAACATTTCCAGAGCATGAGATCAACCCCCAAAGTTTATGTGGGTTAGAATTCCAAGGTGCACCGAACAGACTTTTTATGTACTCCTGGAAGTTGGTTTCCAATTGCAGGTTATTTGTGTCTAATTGTTTCAGCTGGAATTGGGGTTGGAGTGAAGGCAAGGTCATAAGGAGGGTACTTCCTCCTTCCTGGCTGTATTATGGTCAATGGCTTTGTATCTGTGATGTTTCATGACTTACAGTAGGTTAATTTACAGCCCAAATATTGTTCTTCTGTCCCAGAAGACATCCGATGTTTTGTTGTTGACAAGAATTTTTCTTGTTCACTCTCAAATTTTTGTAGACTAATTCAGCCAGCTGTAGGGCAGAATGGCCTGGTTGAGAACACGGTGGCTGGTTACATAGCAACTTCATTGTGATTTTAGGTTCGTGGGCAGGAAAATTCACTGCTTTATTTCAACAGGACAAGGTTATCTCTCTGACAAGCAGAATACCAACCATATTCAGTTGCTCACGAATCAATTGAGAACCTTTGGCCACAATAAAGAGTTGTTTATCTTTGGCTTGAACACTTGCTAAACAGTAAAAACCCCATGCATTGGTTATCTGACATCTAGATCAAGATTGCAGTTTATTAATCTCAATTCTGCTACATTCTTTCTTCATGTAGAATCATAGAATGGTTAAAGTTGGAAGGGACCTTAAAGATCGAGTTCCAACAGCTGATGGTTGAAACATGTGGTGGTAAGAGCTACCTGAGATACAGAATAAGTGAAATAATTCTGTAAAATAAAATTTGACCATTATGGCTCCAGTCTCCCTAAATGGTTTATTTTGGTTTGTGAACTTTAGGTTTATGCTCACAATTGCTTAGTTACCTATCCCGCTTTCTACATTCAGAATAAAACACTAAAAAGTAAGTGCTGTAACTGAAAACAGAAACTGCGTTCTGTTTTTCATTGAAAAATCTTGGAAGGTGTGATGTGTGAGGATCGGGGAAGCTGCAGCATAAAACACAGCATGGCGCAGGAGTTGCCAAGTGGTGATTGTTTCTGGACATGAGAGCTTCTGTTTTGGCTCTTCAGTGATGCAGGTTTTACACACAGCAACACGCCTCCTCCTGCTTTGAGGTGCAGTAGTGAACAACATTGTTCTGCTTACATCCTGAACAGATGCTTTGCCAGGAAGGGCCTTTTGGTGAACTGGGCTCAGCTGGTGCTGGTACATACCTCCACCCTTCTGTATTGGTTGTTGTTACAGAATAGTGTGCTAAAACCTGATGTCTTTAGGTGCCATGAGGCATTATGGTAGAAGGATGATGGCAGTATTGATATGTGAAGCCTGAAGAAGTATCCTGTCTCTTGAGCACCCAGAGGACAGTAGAAGGAATGGAGCCTTAAGCTATTTATAAACGGGGAGTGGCAACCTCCGGGAAGAGAGGGAGGTGTTTCCAGTTTGGGCACAAAGGCCAGGAAGATTTACTTTCAAGTACTAATGGCAATGTGTGATTAGTACTTAAACTGTGATTTTTCGCTTGATGTAGAGTTGGAATGCCTCAGGTTAGTGGAGGCTGTGCAGGCTGCACTATAACTGCTTGTAGCTGGAATGGCTTTTGGGGAATGCTGTTTAGCTTGCCTTGCAAATCAATGCCCTGGTGTTGGACTTTTGAGCATCTTTACAGCCTGTCAGTAGTGAAATAGCTAGGAGCAGTTTTATGTTTGAGCTAAAAATATAATTTTGTTTAGATGAGACTTTAAGAACTTTTGCTTTTTTTTTTTTCCAGATTGGAACAAAGACATGTAAAATGTTATTTTGGGATCCAAGTAAGAATGTCTGAGAGGGCTAAGGTAGCAAGCAGATATATCACTCCTAGTAACTTCACTATGAATTCTTAGATGTTTAGAGGAAATTCTAGGCTTTGTTTCAGCTTCAGACACTGACAGAGAGTCTTAATCCAGACTTAATATTTTTAAAAATCTACCAAATAAAGTACTCATTGTGGAATTCTTCCAAATCCAGTGTGTTTAAAAGTGTGTTTTGTCTAGTAGTATTTAGCATTTTTGTTTAAGTTTTTAATGACTGATTCCTGGAATGATGTTCAGAATACTTGGAAGCTGATGTCTGTCTGAAGGACAAGTAGTTTTAAGGCAGTGCCACTGGTGTCTCTCTGTGACTTCTGTGTCTCTGAAGAGGAGCAGGGAGTGAAACAGAATTGTTTGTTTTTGTATGTTGGGTTTCTAAGGTTCTGGATGCAGAAATGTGTCTGTGTGTAAAATAAAGCTTACTGCTATATCTTGGAGTTACTTCTCTATTCCTTGAAGGGCAATTCCTGAATGGAAATAAATTCCTTAAATTTCAGATACTTTCCACTTCAAGGCCTTTGTTATTTCAGCTCTACCAGAGTTCCATCACACTTACCAGCCTGCATGGTCACAGGGAGGAGTGCATTGGCACTTTGTCTTGCAAAAGATGCCTTTCTCAAGAATTTCACATGGTATGCAAGTTGCTTCAAAGGAACGTTTTTGCAACTTCAGTGTTGCAGAAGCAGCTGAAAATGAGGTCCTACATGACTGCTACGTACTTTTGTATCAGTAAAATGGGGTTTGGGAGCACATTTCCCCCTCTTTATAGGCTGGAAAATGCAAGCATTTTGCCACTGAGAGGCTTCCCTAAAGTGAAGGGAAGATTAGCTAGGTTTGAAATGTACTCTGGTTTGCATCCCAAAGTGGACTCTCTTAACTGCTGTGCAGGATAATTGTGCAGTGGCTCTGTTCTATGGAGGGTGCTAAGCTCCACCTGTGATGCCTGGTTGAGAGGAACAAAGATGGACTTATGGGACAGATGGTGGAGGATTGCATAAGGCTTGAAAAGCCTCAAAACCTGTGTGTTGTTTTTGGTGCTGGTATTTGGTAATAGCCGGTGGAGTTCAAATCTCATACCTGGACATTTTATTGATTTATTTTTACCACCTCCCAGTACTTTTTCATCTGACCTGCCCAGCCTTTCAGTAGCTGCCGTGGGGCCCAACTGCAAATGTGAAGCTCCTTCCAAAAGAGATTTCACTTATTTTTGTATCATAGAGATGCTAACTTCATGTTCTAGGATTCAGTTTGAAGGAGGAGCTTCATACTTACTGTTTCCTCCTGAGAATAAGTACAAAGCTTGAGAAACTACGTAGGTATTCTTGCTTTGCTTGGGAATCTGGCCTTTTGAATCAGTTTTGTGTCAGCATCACTGTACATATTTCAGTACATGACAATATATGGACAGGAAGTATATGAAGAAAATGTGGGGAAACCTTAGTGTCTTTGTGAAGTGTGCAGTGCTTAGTTGTTTAATTAACTGTTGGTTACTCTTTGGGATGTTCTTTTTAAAGGTCTTACTGGGAACCATGTAAAGATGATGGAGGAAGAGAATGGGTAATGGGTGACTGTCTCTAGGCTAGATAAGTGGACTATCAAGCTGAACAAGCCTGTAATAGGCCTACCTGGATAGTGCCATGTATATGGCAAGAAAGCTGTCTTAACAGCAGGAGGGAAAGAGGGCCTGGAGAATGGAATGTACAGAAAGTCAAACAGAAAAAACAGGTATCAGGAGGGCAGGTAAATGGGAAATTTTAACGACTGGAAGGTAGGATAGGAGGTAGATGTCGGATTTTTTCTCTTTGGAGAACCTAATTTACTTGAAGTCAGAATACAAACGTCTTGAAGTGCTGCCTGTTTTCTTTCAGAGGTTGTTCACTTTTCTTTATTTTTCATTAGGTAGGCTACCTGAAAACAACTAACCTCCTTATTCTATATCTGCTTATGTGACAATGATCACTTCAGTTTTCTTAGAAAACTAGGCTGGAAAAAATTAATCTTAGTTCAGTTGTTTGACGAACACATTTAGGAGTGCTGCAGAGATTATGCTTGATTGTTGAACCCACTAGTTTGCCTCAGAAAAGAGTGAAAGACATCATTTAGCTGCTAGGTTAGGTAGTGCTTTCTCACATGGATGTTTTCTCCCAAGTTCTGGTGTTGTTTTCAAGTGTCTTTCCTTCCTGTGTTTTTCTATTAGCACTTACGGGGTTTTTTTTGGTTTTGTGGTGTGCTGGTTTTTTTTGTTTGTTTGTTTGTTTTCTGCCATCTTTTGGTTTCCCCTATGTGAATATCCTATTATTCTTTGACTCTGGTTGAGTTTTAGGTTTTCAGTGATAGACAGAGTCCTTTTTAAGTTTCAGATGTGCCATTATTCTTCAGTAAGACTTTGCATTATGTCTTCCAAGTACTGCTCATTATATTGAATATATTTGTAATAATTTCTTTATAAGTTATACTGTTATTTTCAAACACTTCATTCTGTCTTTATGAAAAGTAAACCTTTTATATGCATTTTGATATATCATCACATAACTATCAACAATGTGCCTGCTTTAACTTCTAGACTTGACGAAGTTGATTTAGTAATGAGGTTAGTTTCTGTTTTCTCCTTCAGTCTGCCTTTTTAGTTTAAACTAATTTTACATTTGTTGACCAAGGATGCTACTTGTTTGGAATACCTGAAAGTGGTCATCAGCTTGCTCTTCTCCAGTCTTTCAGCCTATCCCTAATTTTTGAAGTGCAGTTACACCTTAGTTAAGTATTGCATACCTTTTCAACTAACTGCATTAAATGCTATAACGGCTAACAGCTCAGGCACTTCAGTATTTAAGGTCACTGTAAATTCTGGAACATAGTATTTGTGAAATTTAGTTTCTTTGTTTAATTTTGTTCCAGCAAAGTAATAAGTACTACATGGCAGGCTACGCCAAAAAATACTGATGTGGTTATTTTAAAGTAAGTTTGTTGGCACTAAAACACAGAAGTAAAATTCAAACAAACATGACTGCGGTTGGAACGAAACCCACTTGTCTCTTTTATTGGAGGTGGTGTTTGGCAAGAAGGTCTGGGTCCCAGAAGTGGTTCTGTACTGTAATTGAGCCTGCATGTGGAAAGAAATAAGAGGGGCACGTGGTACACGTTGGTTGGCGTTGTGTGGAGGCTTTCTCTTTGGTCCTTACCAGATTTTCTCTTCCTCCTTTCTCCCTCTTGCCACATGTTCCCT
Source organism: Nycticryphes semicollaris (assembly GCA_013400055.1). Taxonomy (NCBI): domain Eukaryota; kingdom Metazoa; phylum Chordata; class Aves; order Charadriiformes; family Rostratulidae; genus Nycticryphes; species Nycticryphes semicollaris. The sequence continues at coordinate 80,873 of VXBJ01000788.1, read as the reverse complement.
TCCCATTTCCAAATCACTGAATTGGTATGATGCTTACCAGTGAAGGTTTCTGCTTCTCTGAAGACCATCTTGAATGCAGGTTTTGTCTGGCTGTTGTCATCTCACTTATACCCATGTTTAAATGCAACGTAATGCTTTCTACCCATTTAAAAATGTTGTAGTTTCCACCACACTTTAAAATTTAAATGACTTTTATATTTAAATTGAAGTTTCAGTGCAATAGTGCTTCTTGTTGTATTAGAGGTGGGAGCAGGAGACAAAAGGAAAGCTCTATTCTGAATATTCCCACACATCTTTTCCCTCAAATGCTATGGCTGTTTTATCCCTTCATAAATCTTTAATCAGAAAATTTCAATACTTAATTACCAAAAAAAAAAAAATTAACCTTACATCATTCCTTTGCTGTCAGCCAGTATTTTTCTTATTATGTGAATAAGCTAGGCATTAAGGGCCTAAGTGATTTTTTGTAAAATGATATGGTAAGCCACTGGCAACCTGTAAGACTTCTGGTTTATAAACCTGTAATCTGCTGATTTGACATAAATGTTCTTTTCAGCTGGCAAATCAAATGGAAACACCCTAAATCCTGGTTGGGGACTAAGAAGAATTACTCTGAGATGAGAGTTGCTGCATAAATGTGTTAATGCTGTGATTATCAGTGTCAAGAAGGCACCAAATAACAAATGAGTAAATACACACGATAGAAATCTAAATGCTTTAGGGATGTACACACAAGATGACTCACCAGGTCCGACTGCAGCAGTGGAGCAGAATGACTTACGTGACCCTCAACAGCTCTTGCAATAGGGATGAAAGCTAACAGCACTTATTCTAGCATTCCTGATGAGGCAGCAGGGAAAGGTGACTCTGAAGCCACGGTAGAGTTTTCTCTTCCTCTCACATGCACACAACTTTTTTTTTTTTTTTTTTTCTGTGTGGTTTCTGGGATTCATGGATTTTGGCATTAATGCTCCATACTAGACATGAGAGAGACTGTATTTCTAAAAGCTGTGTTTTCAAATCTGTCTGTAAAAAATTTAGCTGATACCACAACAACATTTGTGCTTGTATTGCCTTTTCAAGCTTTTTCTTTACAGCCAGGAGAGGTATAAAAATTTCTGCAAAATTATGTGACCAGAGGCATGTTTTTTTGTTTTGTTTTTTTTTTTTTTTTTACAGACGTATCAGTTGGGCTAATAAAAATAAAATAAAATAAATTCTCTGGGCAAACTATGCTCAGTTTGTGCTATCCTGGCGTTTTTATAGGATTTCAGAAATTGGTGCTGTATGGAGTGACCTATGGAATCTCCATGTTACTCTGTGTGCAAGCATATATTTCATTTATTGTGGAAAATGGCCTGTGATTTTCCAGGTTGTAGCTGGTGGGAACAGTCAATTACTTGACTGAGGTCCGTGTATAACAGTGTGCAGAGCTATTAATAAGCATTCCTATATTTTTGAGGGCCAAACCTTTATTTTGTAGCATGTAATTGGTTTGTGCTTTTCTCGCCTACTATTGTATCTCTTAATGAAATGTTACCATGTTTCACAAATAAACCACCCTTTCTTTACACTGTGAGAAAACCTAATTAAGCAATGTAAAATATCGCAGTGCTGTTAAAACACTACAAAACCAGTTTAGTTATATAAACAAGAAACTAAGCATTTCACTGAGATCAGATTTAGTTTTGCTTTAAAATACATTTAAGGTAGAAGAACAAGCTCCTGTTCTTTTAAGTAAGACTTTAAAAGGTACCTAGAATAGCTATGGAGTTTTTTATTGTTTTCCTAATGACTGAGATGTTGATGATAAACTTGTGATAAGCGGAGTGAAACCGATTCAGTCTGTTTCCAAAACTGAGAGACAAAACAGAACAATACTGTAATACGAGAGTAAATAATATATCATGGGCTAGAAGTATTAAATTCATCATTTTAATGTTGTTCAGTGCAACTAGCACAGATAATGAAATAATTTTGAAATCTGAGTTATTTAATATTTTGCATAAACTAAGCAAGTCTTGATGTGAGGGCACTGTACACCACCTTTACTTGTAAGAGTAGTGTAGGTGGGTAATCATTTAAGTCTATTTGACATTAGTCTTGCCACCGGGCTATACTGTGGCTACTCACATGCTTTCCTGCTTCCAGTTGTCTTTTCCTCTCCTGAGGAAGGCATGCCCAAATAAACTTTCACATAGCTTACCATTGTAATGTATATCAAAAGAAATCTCGCTTTTGATATTTGTTTGATTTAAGCCGAAGTAAAATACTGCAGGAATGCATGCACATAATTTTATTTCTCTATTCAGTAGCTTAAATAGTGTGGTTTAACATTCAAGCTCCTATCTTTCCCTCCTGCCTTTCCCATAGTTGAGAGTGTAGCATGAGAGGATTTTGTTTTTTAGCAGGGGAAATCTCAGTATGATTTTTCATACTACTGTAATGTGCAGCACAGTCTGGTGTTGCTTATAAAACAATAGTATGCACTGTACATTTAACTGAAATTTTTAAGAGAAATTTTTATGACTCAGTTCAAGGTCGTGGATCTCCTGCATTTTTCAGGAAATTCTTGTCATGGGCTAAAATCCTGTTTCACCTGCAGTCTGGCTCTTCATTAGCCGATAGGAGGGATTTGCGGCATTGGCAATAAGTTGTGCTGGTTGCTGGCTGGCTGCCAGCGCAGGGCTGCTGTTGAAGACAGCAGGTCTCTCTGCCTTTCCCCAGCCTGAAAGGCACTGTGTTTTCAAGAAGAATGCGGTGCAGGGTTTTGTGTCGAGTCAAAACCAACGGGCTGTCCTTGCTTTACTGAAACGATTGCACGCTTCTGATTTTGTAGTATGTGATGTCATGAGGGTGTTGGCTTTTAGGAATTTCACTACTGAGGAAGCAGTTTGAAATGCATACAGAATCCTCGAGACCTTGGAATATGCACTTGGTTTCCTTTTAGTTAGCTTTGAACAAATGTATAGATGGATACATACATACATATCTGTTTGCTAAGGAATTAACATATGGAATATAGAAGCAATTTAAGTGGATATAATACCAGAAGGCAATGTCGAGTCAGTCTGGATTTTCAAACTCTGTTCCTCTACCAGGATATCCATTCTACCAGGTGTCATGCAGGTATATCGTGTTTTAAGTTTTATCTTTTAATGCACTTGCATATAGAGCTGTAACATGTTGTGTGAACAGATTTGTTTGTTTGTTTCCATTTCTTTGTTCTCTGCGAAAAAACATGAAATCGGAGAATTAAGAAGCTGAAAAACATAAATACAGTTTTACAATGCTTCATGTCTGATTTTATAATAAGGTTTGCAATTAGGTAAAGCAAATATTTTTTATTTCCAAACATACGAAATGAAAAGAGTTTTTCTCATTGGAAAAAGCAAGCTATAAACCTGGAGATTTTTTAAATGAGTTATGTATTCAGATATTTCAGGACTTTACTAGAAATCAGGTATCTACGGTGTTGAGAAATGGAAAATGTACAGATTTCTAGAAACATGAATAATTTTAAGTCTTTTTGTGCAGAATTACATAAGGTAAATAAACAAAGGTGCTTACTGTCATTATGCTTTTAAAACAGTTCATTAAAAATGTGCACATGTGGAAGGGTGATAAATGCTAGCTTTGTGATAAAGCTTAATCATATAGATTTCTTATTCGTGACTTAACAGTCCTGTTTTATTAAAAATCCCTCTTTCTGAGAGTGCTGTATGACAGTTTTCTGGTGAATGAGTTGGATTCTAACCATGAAATTACTGTTCCTGTTCTGAAAGCCTGTAATATTGCATAATAATTGGAGGGAATGTATTACAATACTTCTTTGGCTGCAAGAGCTCAGGTTTCTGGCACACCTTAATAAAGGAATGTAATCTCTGTTTATTGTGTCTAAATCTGAAGTTCCTGCCTCTCATGCTGCAAGAATAACAGAGGGAGAGGAAAATTGGAGTTGGAACAGGAGTTTTGTGCTATTACTCATCTTTCTGTAACACATTTGAAAAGAAGGATAAAAGAACAAGTTAATTATTAACATGTTCATATCCAGAGAAGGAATTTGACAAATAAGCTTCATAAACTGCATCATACACAGTGGTGTGGGCTAATTTTGTAAATCTGCAGTGATAGTCATTTGTGAATAGAAATAAAAGTGGTTCTGCACAGTGTTCTTTTAACCACTTTTCTGTGCATTTCTTGAAATAAATTCCTGCACTTATTTGCCTATTTGTCTCTGTAGCACTACCAGGCTGCCTGGTCAAAGGTACCAGTAGGGTTTTATTGAAAGCAGAGTTAGCTGTTTAGAGGTCAATCACAATGATTGCTCATGGTTGTTGTTCTTTGGCCTAACTTTTGAGGATGCTGAAGTCTAGTAGCCTTTTCTTTTTCTGGCCTTTATTTATTTTTTTTTTTTTTTGTGATAATAGGCATGAATAATCTGGAAATTAAAAATGACAGAAATTCAGTAACTGGCAACTGATGTAAAAGCCTTCTCTTCCCAAAAGTATGTTAGATGCTTAGTCAAACGCACACCTTTTCACTTCTGCACTCTAATGTCAAAATGACCAGAGGCTACCACCCATCTTTCTGGTTTCCACAGTGACCTTCTGGACAGAATTAAGGTCTTGTGGGTGAGACAAAGTCATCATCTTCCTATTCTGAAAAGGGATAGATTGAAGTTCCTGAACTTTTGGATCCCTGTTGTTTAGCTGCATTTTGTTTTTTAATTCCCTCCTCTCTGTTTCTTACACGTTCTTCAATAGTTATTCTGCATTTCAATGAAGCTTGTGTTTAATAATTATCAGATAAGATAATTTGTTTCTGTGGTATGCAACTAAGATCATTAAATCCCATTAATGGACTTACTTCCTTTCATCACTAAGTCATTCCGACTTTGTGATTCTGTTTTTGTTCTGGTATGTGTGAAGAGGAATTCTTCAGACTGCGTACAACCACTGATAACTTTACAGCTCCAACTATATAAAATTAGTATTCCTGCAGTTATTTTAGAGCTCATCCTCAGTGCAGAATTTTCCTTCTGAATAGTAACATATGTCCATTTCTGACTGGGGAGTAATGTATCTTACAAAGACAGGACTGAGGTTTTTTATTCCGCTCTAGTTGTCATATCCTGGTGAGTGAATATTTTCCAGTAAAATAAATAGGCAGTGAGACTACTGTTTATCATAAGTGGTTTGTGATCTCTGTGGAGTGAGAAGGGTACATTATGCTAAGTTTTTCTGTTGGCAGAGACATTGATCCTAATATGGATTGCATCTGGGATGGCATAAGCCTTCATCAGAGTTCTGGAAAAGATCTGTCTCCAGGAAACTTTGCTTTTTGTGTAGGCAAGATTAATTTTCTAGAAATTGGAGCTGTTGGAATTGAATAGTGTTTGGAATAAATTATGTTTTCTATTATACATCAGGAGTAATAATAGTATAGGGATGATATTCTTCTGGAAATGTGTTGTGAAGTATTGAAGATAGCCTGTTCTGGAAGAGTGTACGATCAGCATTTTGTGCATTTAGGGCTTTCAAAAGATTGCTCAGGACATTGTTCATACTTGATCTTGGAGATGACCAAGATGCAGTCTCCAAAACTGTGTCACTTGGAGTGGCATGATCTCTTGGTTGGCTGTGAATTACAGAATTGCATTAATCAGGAGTTCATCTTGGGGACAGTGTTTTTGAGCCATATTGTAACTCAGTTTTGGTATCTATGCAACACAGAATTGGATTCTCTTGGAAGCATTTCCATATTTGGACAAAATTTACAGGCTAACAGGCTTTATGTTGTGTGTGTATATATATATATATATATAAATATAATTTCTTGTTATTTCTTTTATCCTACAGCATAAGAGATCTGATTTAGGTATTAGTTGTAGAAAATACATCCTCCAGTGGTTTACTGTTGGGTTTTTTTAGTAGACCTGGTATTTAATATAGAAATTAAAAGAAAATATTGCCATCTATCATTCCTGTACTTTAAGATAAGTAACAACCAATGTAAAATTAGTATTGGTGGTTATACTTTAATTGGTAGCCAAGGCATGCAAGTAAACGTGCTAAGTGCTGTCTTACAGTGGCTAGAATGTCATTAGCCAGGTAGCTTGAATTTTTTTCAATCACGTAATGTTGTACTGTTTGTTTTCTTTCATATATAGTGCAGAGGGAAGTCTGTTCAAAAGATATAGTCTTTGAAAGTATGCTTTTAGTTCTTTGATTTTCATAAGCTTAATCAGTAAGAGATTAAGAACAAAGTTTTCTCTGGCAAAGATTGCAAAGGTTATGCTCATGTCTTTTTCTCAGTTACCCCGGTTATGGCAAGAGACCCTTTCTGTAAAAACACTTTCTATTTCTCATTGCTTTAGGCTGCTAGAGCAAAGGATGGCAGTCTTACAAGTTTTCCTTTGACAAAGAGAAAAGGAAGAGATCTAGCATCCTAGCTATGTTTGACTACTGGGATGTTAGCAGATTGTAGCTATTTTACAAAATGGTCATTGTTTTTATCTTTGGAAAATACACATACACAACCAAGTTTGAGTAGGAGGACTTCTTTTTAGTAGGAGGAATTACATCTCTTTCCTTACATGGAAATGTGAGGTAATACAAAACCCAACCCTGTGTCAGCTATAGAGCAATTACTGGCGTTACTGTAGTGTAGTTGGAGTTCTGCTGGTGGACACTTGATACTTTTCATAAGAAGATTCCTCTTTAGAAGGAGTCTTGTTGTTTCTGTCACAGATGCAGAGGGATCAAGACATGGGTATTTTGCATAGTTGAGACATTCATAATTTTCAGTAGTTACATTTGAAGTAGCAAAACCATTTTAGGGTTTCTCAGGACTGTCATAGTCCTTTGACCTAACTAATATCAGAATCTTCTGCAGCCCTTTGTAGTACTGGAATTTCATCTTCTATGGAAGTTGACAGAAACTGTGTTCACAATGGAAGGTTGCTGTTTAATCAAGACTTCCTTGGAATTCTGCATGCTATTATATTTCTCCTGCGTGCTGAAAAGAGGAACAAAAAAAAAAGCTATGCAATGCAGGGGAGAATGAAAACTTGTAATTTTGTGAATTCAAGATGAGTCAATTGCATCTGTGCAGTTGATTCCAAATGCAGTAATGCAGATCCCATCCAGTCATAATAATATCATAAATTAGCTGTTATAATTGAAAATAAGCAACAAACTGTTAGTGCTTAACTGTGGAATGGGAAGAGATCCTACAGCATTAATCTACTGCCCTTCCTTTGCAGAGGGAGCCACTGCCCACTTCAAATGTTGGTCTTTAAATAGCATCAGTTTCTTAAATTAAAGACAACAACAGAAAAAAAACCCCAAAACAAACCAAAACCACTGATGTATTTTAGAGAGAGGAATAAATCTTGGTCACCTCCATGTTGTAGAGCATTACGAGGAAGTGAGTGCTTTTAAAGAAACAAACAGCTACTGAGTTTGTTTTGTAGCATAATCTTTGAGGACAGGCAAATAGTGATCAAGAACAACAAAAAATATGTTAAAATATTTGCTTGTTCCGTAGCATTAACCAAAAAACTGGCTATTTAACGTTACTGTTCTGAATATGCAGCAGTATGCATGGGTATAACAGATTTACAGTTCCATTTTTCTTGGAATAACTAAATCAGTTGAGCAAAACTTCCTGTATTTTTTGCTCTTTGTTGGTTCAGAGGCATTCCCTTTTCCCTGTAGGGAGAGGAGAAGGAGAAAGGGGAGAGCAGAGTTTTTGACAAAACTGACAATATATATGCAAGGACATGGTGTGCTCCATTTGAGCTGGCCTTAGAAGCTGTTCCCCCATAGAATTTGATTTTTATATGTGCCTACAATAAAGTGTAGCTTTCATATTAGGAGAGGGAGATCCGTTGCTGCTTTTTAGATGGATAATTACTTTTTCAGGACTTGGGAAAAACTAGTAAAGAAAGTTGGAGCTGCTCTCACTAGCTATCACCTTTATGTCTAAAAAGGAATGTGTTAAATTATGACTTAAGTAAGAGGGGGAACAATCAAAACCTGAAGACAGTTTTATGTATTTAACCCTCTGCAATATTTAAAATGTGGGCAGACTATTTGTATATTAAAACTGTTTTAAACATTATATAATTGCTTTACAGGCAAATGTAAAGATTGCTTTTTTTTTTTTTCCAGGGGGCCTCATGATTAGAATGTCAGCAGTTACTTGGGCTTGACAGAACAAACAACACATTAAAAAACTTCACATAATAAAAAGTAACTCATTAAGCAAGATTGAACTTGAAAAAAGAGTTTTGCTTGCAGGGAATAAATATTAAGTATGAGCTGCTCTCGGAGAAGACAAAATGATAGCCAAATGGTTAAAGATGAGGCAGATTGCAAGGTCACCATCTCTAAATTTTGCCTAGAATATACAAGCACAAAATTATGAGTGAGGGATGTTGATTCAGGCGTGGACTGGTGTTGCGTGTGTGACTTTCCTCAGTTGTTTCCTTGGAAATATGGAGCTGGGTAAGAATGCTTTTCTTCCAGAATGCCTCTAGTATGGGAAGTCTCTTCTCTCTTCTGTGTCTCCTGACTCTCCTTCCCCACCTCTTTTTTCCTCTATGATATTAATTTTAAAAAAATTATACATACATATATATATATATATAATCTCCCCTTTCCTGTCCTATCTGAACTGGAAATGAAAAGGTGCAGCTCTGTGCAAATGGCTAGTAGATCAACACAATCCCACACGTGGCTCCTTTGTGATCTACAGGACCAGCTGTGAAACCGTGGGTGTCTTGATGCTGTCCCAGTGGTAAGCTGAGCACTTGTGAAATGGTTGGTGATGGTACATTGCTGGTTTTGCCTGTGTTGAGTTATGTGGGGAATTGCCTTCTTTAGGCATGTGAGTCACATCTGGCTTGCTTAATACACGTTACCTTCTGGCTCCTTGGGTCTCTTTCCACGTTCCTAGTGTGGCTGGGGTTACACTTGCTGGTAAGGCTGTAATCAGGTGAATGCGTGGTAGATTGCAACAATTCAGAATAAATCATTCTGTCAGAAAAGAGGAAACTTGGAGGAAAATGTGAGCATTATAATAATGTTACCTATTTAGTGTCCTTAAAAGGAGACCAAAGTATAAACCGTGTATGATGCAAAGCCATAGCTCTGAGGTGGATTACTTACTTTTCTAATTAATTCTGACTGCAACTTTGAATATTTCTTTTTGTTTATTTTGTGATATCTGGTATTTCAGGCTCTTATGTGCAGAAATGTAATTGCAGTTCTTCTTCTAATGGCATTGATATTTGGCCAGCAGAACCAGTTACAACAAGTTCTGTGTTACTCTTTCCTGAACAGCTATTTTCTAACATATTCTTCATTAGTTGAACTAGACATTTTCCTTGTTTTATAAAGATTCAGATGTGAAATCTTCTGTACTTTCATTGTTGTGATGATTTCAACATGAAGGGGCAGTGTGTTTCTTTATTTTGGGAATATTGTGTGTTATTTCTATTGCTTTAGAGAAATTTGTTCATGTCTGTGTTCTGCAACAAAATAGCGCTGTTGGTGTAAATATACACTAACTTGGTTTCCTGAATGATGGCAGTTGTTCAGAATTTCTGCTTCAGAAGTTGACTAATCTCCTTATGGAATTAAGTTAACGAATTATCCTATTTCTTAGTTCAGTAGTGTGGTTCCCAAGATTTACACTGTGATTGCTTCGCTTAGAGCTGAAGCTGCTTGGATACCTCTTGGATACTTGTAAAATCCTTACAGGGACATGTCTGGATGTTTTCTGATATTTACTTGGTGTTTTGGGTGTCTGGATTATGTAGCAAAATGTATGTAAAAGACTGTGAGTTTATGCTCAGCTCCTAGGCTCTTGGAAATTGAGCCTAGGGAGAAATACTGTCCTTTCTAGTATATGTAAAGGAAACATTGTTGTGTAATAAATCCTGCAGTTTAAAGGGTGGTCCTAGATATGGTCCTGGTTTGTGCAGCATTTAGTTGATAACTTGAGAAATATAAACTAGGAATTTGTTACAGTTTGGTTTGAAGAAAAAAAAGTTGAAGCACTGGCAGAAAATTTATAAAGCATAAATTTGCAATTTTCTTTATGCAAATTCAAAACTTATTAAATCAGAAATGAGGACATTGCAGAAGCTTGAAAGTTATTTTTAAAACAATTAACTTCAGGAAGATCATAACCAATAGTGATTTACGTTTACATTTGAATAATCGTCAGCTAATATCTGAATTATAGCAAATTGTTAACTATAGATAGTATCTATTCAAATAAGAAGTTAGATTATATTTAGGCTCATTTTTTATGCTGTTGTTTTGGCAGGTGTATGATGTATGACATTGTTAATCCAGTTCCATGGGTCCTGCAACTCATTTGAAGGACATCTTCCTGCAGAAAAAGAGCATAAATTTAAGCACTTAATAAATGGATAGTTATATATTCCATTTTTAGATTTTTTGCAAAAAATAGACTCCTTCTTTCTCACATGCTGAGGAGAGCCATCTTAAATTAAAGACACTTATTTGAAACAAATGCTTGGTCCTGTTGACATAACTGATAACTGCCTCTGTAGACTGCTGAGATGACTGCAATGCAGATAATGCTGATGGTGCCAGCCTTTTCAAAATTTACATCAGGTTTTCAGCTCCTGTAAGAGGTTTCATTTACTTATAACTTTAGGTAAGGAATAATCATCTGCAGAAGGCAAACAATTACAGTGAGAAGATTGTAATGGCTGAGACTATGACCTCATGTGGGGAGGGTGCCAGGGCACTACATAACTACGCTGCTTCCCAGCACGTCTCTCTGATACAGCTTGTCCCAGGTGACAAATCAGATGGCATAGAGCTTTTTCTCAGATAATTTCTTTTTCAGATAGTGTTATAGCTTTGATTGGAAGTTCTTGGATGTTGTACTATTAAGTTTTGCTTGCTGTGACATTACTGACATTACTGCTGTCTTCCATGTGTCTACTGCCTTGCCTTCTCCTGAAGTGGGAAAACGTTTCTCTGTTGTGTTGTTTTTGTTGGGGTTTTTTGGTTTGTTTTACTGTCCAAATCCAACTGTGCCTGCACTTTGCTGTGCCTTTCCCTAGAATGTTGAAGACTTTTCCCGTTTCCCTTAGGATTTACAAAGTCTTGTGTTAGAAGTTGTGTCTCTCTGCAGGGTTATTGTAACTTCATACAGTTCTGTAGTACTTCTCCTCTTCCCCTGTAAGTTATCCACATTTTACCTACTGCTTTAACTACATCATGTGTTTTAAAAAATCCGTTTCTTGGCTCTCCTGTTAAACTGCATCAAGTTCAAGCTTGTCTGTCTTGCTTTAAGAAGACGTGTCATTAGCTCTGTCCCCACTCTGGTTTCTTACCAGGTTACTCCCTCTGCTTAAATCTAATCAAATGTGGCTATGGTAAAAATTATTTGGTTTACGCTTGTCTGCTGTTGAATAGGTAAGATTTCTAGATTTGAAACATATCCTGGTTTACAGAATTTGTAACTCTTGGTGTGTAATAGTAATTATTCACTTATAACTGTTCTGAAAACTTAATTGTCTTGTCTTAGCCTTTTGGTTTTTACTAATTTCCCTCCCCTCCTCCTGTCCTTTTTCAGGTAAAAGTGAGAGTGTTTCCCTTTGTTTTCCTACAATTGTTCTGTCTTTTCCATTGCTCTAAAAGTTGCCTGAAGGGTAGTAAAATACAAAGTTGGAATATTACCCATAATTGTGGGTCTTTTAATTGTGCTTTTGTCTTCGGTTGGTGTGATGTGGGGGAAGGTGGGTTCCAGGTGATGTTGGAGATCCAGAAACGTTGATCACAGCAGTTTCTCTCTTGTAAATTGTTCACACTGATGAAAAGTCAACACGTGTTGACTCTATCAATTAGAAAAATGTATGTTTATTGTCTTGCAGGTAACGCGGATTTTAATTAGAATGATTTTCAGGTGTATCGACAAGACACTTCTGTTTTTTAACTCTAGGTTTTGTGAGCTGTTCTGTGATGTCTGAAGAACAGTAGCAAGTTTTGATATAGCTTTTGGATGGGGAAAAATGCAATCAAGTTTTTGTTCTGATTCCGACTATTGATGTAGACACCTTATAGGCAGGTTTATTTTGTCCCTGCACTGTACTACCATAGATGGATAAAAAGCAGAATTTTTAGTAAATGGCCTGTGTCAACTTGTAATAGTAAAATCTCAGTTCAGAATTCAGAATTGCTCCAATTCAAGAAAAGCAGCACCGATCTATTAATGCCTGCTAAGACTCTTTTATGTTCCTTCACTGGCAGGATATTTTTCTTTTATGGATTTATTGCTGCTGTCTGCCAGGCCTGTCTTATTTCCATGTGCTGAAAACATTAGGCAAATCTGTAGTGGATTTGCTAATGTAAACTTTTCTATTGCTGTGCACCCTGGGCCTTGATTTCACTCCATTGTGCCTTCTTTGTATATTCTTTTCTGCCCACTCTCACCTGCTGGGTCATGATTTGCTGTATTTCAGATGCTAAAAGCTCCTAACGATAAGCCCCTTATTTTTAAGCACAAGCTGTTCTGAAAACCTCAGTTGCTTAAATGTCATACTTATCCATGTTTTAAAACCTAAATTTTCTTAACAACTAAGCTATTGAATATTTGTACTTACGAGTATACATAGTCTGCAATGATTTGAAAGAAGCTTTCTATCTCAGTTTATATAGTATTAATATAATATTCTTCTGAAATTTCCTCTACTCTTTCTATATTTCACTTAAACTTGAGTAGAGTGTGGTTTATCAAAGCTCACAGGCAAAGTCCCATAACTTCTCTTCTTTGTGTTGAGACTGTGAGAATTTTTAGAAACTGGAAGCGTTACAGATGTGTAATAAGTTGCAGCATTTGTTCTTTTATACTTTGGTATTGGATGGGTCAGGAACTGCAGTAGGTGTTTGGGCTTAGGTTATTTGAAGGAATGCTGTTGCCCTGTTAGTTCTGTTAAGTAGTTGTGTCCCAGCAGATGGATCCATTCTCTGTTCTGTTATTTTTAAACTATTGCCTCTTCATTGGTTGTTTTTCCAGTCGTGAATATCCTCGTGCTATTTGTTTTTCTTGACAGCTTATTGAGCTTCTCATTGCATGACATAGAGCATATTAAGCCCAGCTTGAATATTAGCCAGAGCTTTATTGGTGCAGGGATCATTGTTAATCTGCTGATCATTGCTAAGTGCACTGATTTGAAAGCGGAGATCTGTAAGTGTTAGGACATGCATCTTGGATCCAAGCCATAAATGTTTATATACTTCATAGAAATCTGATGAAATATTTGCAACCTTCACTGGAGCCCAGCCGGAGGCACCATGTATTGTGCAAGCTTTTGTGGCTGAAGTTTAGAAACGTAACTCGGTTGAATTTTTTATTTTTCATTTTTCAAAGAAAGATTCCTTTGCTGGGCAGTGGAAAGAAAAACTGTTTTAGAGCAAAGCCATAAACTTGTGTGCCATTAATTGTCCCATGTGAATCTGCAGAAACTAGTTTGTGTTTGGGGGCTTGAACTAGATGATCTCAGAGGTCCCTTCCAACTCTATATCGTTCTGTCATTCTGTGAATATAAAGGTTGCTTTTACTGGGCCAGTAAACTATTGTCAGCCTTCTGATATGTGACAACGTGTATCTTTGAAACTTGAAAGTCAGAGCTGTGCAAACAACCATGGATACTTAGTACCATTTTGGGCTTAAAACATTTTTTTTTCCCAAGCTGTTGCGTCCTTTCAGTTGTTGATTTATTCTGGATTCAGAATTGTCATGACAGGGCTCAGGTCATTTGCACATACTGCTGTCTTTCTTGTGTAGAGAGTTCTCACATACACAGAAGCTGAGGAAGTTTTCTTTGGTGATAAAGTCAGGGCAGAAAGCAGAAATAGGAGGTGCCTCTTGGACAGAAGTGGTTTGCAGTCTTTGTATCAGACAACTGTTACGGCCGCGGTGTAGAGTGCAGTTTGTATTTTCACAAAAACTCCTGTAGTTCTGTTACCTTGATCAGATGTGATTGGTGATGTGGTCTTTGCCTAAGCAGGCATCCTCTTGCACTCTTCTAGAAAAATGCTGCTGAAGTAGTGAGAGCAGGTGCAAAACCACAGATGGTATTTGAAGAAGAAATGAAGGTTGTTTCCCTGCGTCCCGAATCTCTCTACCATTTTGCTTCCCATCCAATTTGCTCATCTGTAGCTCTTACTTAGGATTAAGTCTGGGTTTGCTGTTTTTTTTTTTTTTTTCTGAAATGAAAACGGTAATAGTTGAGTCTTATTTTTGTTACGTGTCACACACAGTTATTTTGCAAAGTACCAATGCCCCGCAAATATGTTTCAAAGAATGTGCAGTTTGTTTACTGCCTGTGTGAATCACTGAGATTTGGTGTGAGTACTTAAAATTACGTGGGAGTCTAATCTGACAGTAAATGAATGTGCGGTCACTGAGTAATCATTAGGAACTCTCCGAGAGTATCTGCAGATTAATTCCTTGAGGATTTCTTTTGTTACTTGATTAGTGGGGAGCAAAACATGTCTTATTATGGTTTATTGTGAATGTAGAAGCAAAAGGACTTTTGCTTGAGAAGGAGGGCAGCACATCTGAATACACTTTTGAGACAAATGGTTTTGTGGTGTAAAGACATGAAGAACTTTTTCTCTAAATATTTGAAGTACTAAGTATACAACACATCTTAAAATGTGTCATTTTTCTATTTGCTACTTTGAAAGAGTTGGTTACAATTTTAACTTGGAACTTCCTTTCCCTAAAATCGTAACACATACTGGAATTTTGCACCTTTTGAAATCTAATTTTTATGTTTTTCTCCTAAAATGCAGCTTGTCTTGTATAACATGTATCCTGATCTTTGTGAATTTGTAAGTTCTTTGTTTAAGATCTTTCAGGAGAATGAGATAATGATTGAAATAATTTCAGTAGCCCTTGGCCTAGAAGTAGATGGTCTGCTTAATGTGATTAATATTAGTGGTATCTGGAAGCTATTGTTCCTGAGTTACTGCTCCTTTCAACTAGTAAAGCTGGTGTTCTGATACAACAGAAGCTAAATGTTTCTGTGCATAGTACAAATTGCAGCATTAGTAGGATTTGATGAATTGCAAAAAGTGAGAGCTTTATAATTTGACAAAAAAATTTGGAATTACTGGGTCTTTTTTTTTTTTTAGTTCATTATTATGAGTGCACATTGATAGTTGATACTTGCTTCTGTCACTTTATAATTTTATCAATAAACTTTAAAATATAAAGAATACAACATATAACATTGTAGAGTACAAATGTAATTATATATTGCTAATAAATGAGGTCTATTTCCCAGAACAGAGGAAAGCCAAAGACTGCAGTAACAGAATTGTTCCTTTTATCCCTTTTATGTAGACAGTGTATGATTAAGGTGCAAGTACAAGTGCTAAAGGTAGCCAGCAAAATGTTTAGAATGATTTAAGCTAATAATTAGGTAGTTGGCGGCATGAAAATTTATTCCTTTATTTTGGATGTGACTTTGAGGAATGCTTTATTTTCAGTTAATTAAAGGTATAGTAAATCTCCATGGAGCTAAGATCACTTGGTTTTCACCTGACTGGTAATACTGGTTAAGCTTTAAATAACATAGGAACAAATTTTAGTACCAAAAGGAAAACACAGCTATGAGATAAAAGTGTGTGTGTATAAATCTTCTTCTTATTATTGCTGTTTAAATGATTACATCTAAAGATACAATTCTAAAACCGCTATCATGATGTGGATTGTTCATCTTGAACTCTGACCTGTTTTTTTTTTTATTTTGTTCCAGTAGAAAATTTTGATCAATAGCTTCTATAGTGTGATGGTATAAGCAAAGTAAATACGAATTATTGTAGATTTGTTTAGTTTCTAATCTAATCTAATTTGTTTATTTTTCTAATCAATACACATGCCAGGTTTGGGGTTTTTTTGGTGATGATTTAGAACATTCTGACTGTAGAACTTGTTAAGTTGTGTGAATAAGCTTATTGTTGTTAAACGGTGCATTTTAGAAAAGCAATCAGCACTCAAAATTACTTGGTCATGATTTGGAATAATATGCAGAAATAAAGGGCTTTGACTCCCTTCCACTCTTTGCCCTTGTAATAATAAGTAATTCATCAAGAATGCTTTTTTTGGTAGAAAAATATATACATGTTTTCTGAGAATAGTCAACTCTACGTTTTGTCCTTTTCTGTTTGAGTGCCTTAATGAATTCTGGATGACTATAGAAATGATGCCCTTGATTTAGAAATAATAACAAACCAAACCATTCAGCTGCATAGGAAATTAAATGCTGAGCCGAGAGAAATTTTTACGTACTATATCTAACATCTGTGGACTATTTAACATGTACTATTCTTTTCCATCTGTGTTCTTTTAATGACTTAGCAGTGGTTTAGATCAATTCCTGCAAAAAGAAGTTTTTGGGATGTTACCTCTAGACAGATTTGAGGCTTCTGCAGTAGTTGGGAAGTACTTTGCCTCAGCTGTGCCCTTTCTGTGTTTTTGATCAGGCTCACTAAGTATTTGTGGTATTGGTGAAACTGTATGTTTGGTTCAGACTTTAATTCCTCAGATGCTCAATTTCATACTTCCTCCCAAAATTCTGAGTTTCCTGTCAGCTCCTTTACTTTCAAGCGATCTATAATTAATTCATGATTCTGGATGCAGCAGTACCTTCTCATTGATGAAAAAGGTCTTACTGATCAGTAAAAACTTACTCATTCTCATTGTATTGGATACGTGCTTTTATTCTCCTCATTGAACCTGAAACTTTACAGTACTGATGCTTTCTAAGCATTCTTCTTGAATAGGTGCTTTAGAACTCTTTCACCAGAAGTACTTTTCTAGGTTGAATCCCTATTTCCTATTTAGGACATAGAAATTACTTATCTGATACTACACTATATGTTCCTTTGTGCTTTTTTTCTGTTGCTTTGTCTTGGTCTTTGTATTGCAGTTTGTCACGTTGGCTGTAGTCTGTACTTATTATGGTCCTCTAGCCTTCATGTCCTGGAGAATCTGTATTCATTCTCAGTCAGAGTGCCTTACTCTTCATCTTTTTGGTGGTTGGTTTTTCGTGAACAACTGGGTTTTTTGTGAACAACTGTTGCTGTTTACTTATTTTGTTTGTTCAAGCAAGGGATTGAAAAAGTCACATATTCACATATTCTGTGAAGATTACACAGATTTCTGTCTCTATAAATGTACATGGCACTCTATAATAGAAAGGCTTTTTGGCATCTGTGACTACTTAAGAATCTGTATGAATGCAACTGTTACTCCAAATATAGGTATGCATGGTTAAAAAAAACACATGAGGAAAAATCCTAACACTTCACTGATTAGGATAGTTTATATTCTGTATTGATTTATTTTCATAATCTAAGCTGATGGTGCAGTTTGGTGGTTTTTTTATTTTTTTGTGGTGTAAAATAAATCTCCTTAATATAAAAAAATAAGTAATTTTTTTTGCCGTGGCAATCTAACTACATTCCCAGTTGATTCATATCCCTTTATTTGTATGTTATAAAATTTCTAAGCAAACTAATTTCTCTGAACCCGATGTAAATGCTAGTTTTTCTGTCCTTTTGCATTTTTATCTTCATATTCTAGCATTGTATGAGTTTCTTTTTGTGTTTCCTGATGGGACATGTCATGGTGGATTTAGGCCAAGAGGTAAATTAGAAAATATCTTTTCCCTCTATTTTGCGATCTAACCTGATGTTACAAATGTACTTCGAGTATTATTGCTTGACGATAGACTAGACTATATAAACAGCTACAAATAATGGCAAGTTTCAAGCTTATCAAGATGTATACATTTGCCAGTTTGTTATAAAAAAAATATTACTGTGTGGTTATACAAATAACTCCTACAGTTTGTATTTTGTGGTAGCATGGGGAAAAATTGCCACCAAGTGCTCCCTTTTTTATCCCCATGTGTATTTTTATCAGGGAACTGAAAATATTTTCTAATCTCTGGGATTGTTTATGCACACTGTGACTAATGAATGGCCCTGTCACATCATGGGTTTATATTTAAGAATCTGCAGGATCCAAAACAAGATGATTTTTATCTTTTTTTTTTTTTTTCCCTCCAAAGCAGCACTTATAAGAATTGTCTTTGTTTTTCCCCAAGACTAAAATCTTGCGTGCTCTTGGGAACAATTGGAAAAGACATGAGAATCTTTGCTCACAGCTTTGCCTCCAGTCTTTTGCAGTTAACCAATCTGTGATGATACCGACTTAGACAAGTCAGTCCTTGATAAACATGTGAGATTTCCTACTGAGACGATTTACAAAGCTTACTCTGCACTGACGTGAAAATAATTCTGCCAGCCCTCCTGAAATTCATATGCCCTGAAGTATTTGGTAAATAGCAAATGTGAAATCTAAACGTGGGGAAAACATCATAAAGAGCAAGAAGTTTGAAGGGGAAAAAAATCGTATTATTCTTGAAACCTTAAATTGGTGTTTGTATTTTTTTTTTTTTAAAGAGGAGAATTTTGTTTCACTCAAACTGTCAGCAGCGTGAATAGGGGTAATTAAAATTCCTATTGTCTTCTCTAGGCGTGAAAAGGCTTTTGTTGTTGTCATGGTGACAGTTGAGTGACAGCTTCAAAGTGAGTAATTGCTAATGAGAGCTCCATTATGAACATTTACAATGTTTCAGAAAGGATTTCAGGATGAAATAGGATTTCTTCATTGGGCTTTCAAAACATCTTTTTTCAGCCTGATTTTTTTGTTTAAAGAAATACTGTCTAGGTGACTTTGTCTCAGAAGATTCTTTTTAAGAGCCATGTGAAATACCACTGCTAATTGCTTTTTATGGCCCTGGTCTGATGAGAAGGGCCAAGTTCACAGGAACTGTTGGCTGATGCATTTGGTTAGAATTTGTAGTACCCTGCAGATCCTGTATATTGAATTGTTCTCTAACACTTAATTCTCCTTTTCCCTCAAAACCTATGTGCTGTTCCTAAATATGTGAAAAATCATCTTTGTGAATTTTAAGAGTTTTAATCTTTGGGGAATCTGCCGAACTTATGTTGTGTCTAGAGCCTCAAAATGAAAACTTCAAGTATGCACAGGGTCACAAAGATGATCGGAGGACTGGAGTACCTCCCCTATGAAAACAGGCTGAGAGAGCTGGGGTTGTTCAGCCTGGAGAAGAGAAGTGGGGGAGACCTTATGGCAGCCTTCCAGTACCTGAAGAGGACCTACAGGAGAGATGGGGAGGGATTCTTCATCGGGGACTGTAGTGATAGGAGGAGGGGTAATGGTTTTAAACTGAAAGGGGAATTTACATTAGATACTAGAAAGAAATTATTTTCTGTAAGGGTGGTGAGACACTGTGGAACAGGTGGCCCAGAGAAGTTGTGGATGTCCTATCCCTGGAAGTGTTTGAGGCCAGGCTGGATGGGCCTTTGAGCAACCTGCTCTAATGGGAGGTGTCCCTGCCCATGGCAGGAGGATTGGAACTCCATGATCTATAAGGTCCCTTCCAACCTAATCCATTCTGTGATTCTATAAAAGACGTTCAAAGTATTTTCTGTTTGCTTCTGTCTCATAACATTTTGAGCTCAGTAGTTTAGAACATATGTTTACATCAAAAGCACTGTTTAAGAATGAAGTTGATTATATTACATTAAGAGCACTAAGATATTTTTTCTCTATACTGTAAGCTTTAAATATAATTGTTTTCTCTATGTTTTATAACTAGACTTACACTTTCTAGGATTACCTCTCTCAGTTTTAACTCGCCCCATGAATATTCATTCTTAAGATGCCTTTTTACAAAAAGGTTCATAAGATTCCCTCACAGACTGACAGAAGGAAAGATACTGCTTGGTGGTCTTAATTCTTCAAACACTGAGAAATGTGACCTGTCCTGTTTGAAGTGTTTGTAAACTGAGCATGCCATTAATCAGTTTTTATATTGTCATAGGTAAATGATGTCTTAGTCGTTCCAAGTTTCATTTTCACTGATAAGTTTGTCTATTAAGTAATTTAAGTAGTATCAATGCTGTAAGTTGTAATTGGAGATGATACCGTTGATAGGTCACACCTATCCAAAGGGTATTATAGCACTGTTGTAAAAGTCCTGCTGTACATTGGAACTCATGGCCTCTGTCACTGCATAAGTTTTTTCCCTCTTGATGAAGGTGATACACTTTCTGGTTAATCATTTAAACATTATTATGTTTTGTTTGTGGTTGTGTGGTTTGGTTTGGATTTGGGTTTTCTGGTTTCTTTTGGTTTGTTTTTTTAACTGTTTTGTACATTTGTGTTTATTATCTCAGTATCAAAATTGCTTCTGGTACTATAGTCATAGTGTCCATTATAATCAGTTTACATTAAGAGAGTTTTTAGCGTAATGAG
Organism: Nycticryphes semicollaris; assembly: GCA_013400055.1. Classification (NCBI taxonomy): domain Eukaryota; kingdom Metazoa; phylum Chordata; class Aves; order Charadriiformes; family Rostratulidae; genus Nycticryphes; species Nycticryphes semicollaris. The sequence continues at coordinate 60,458 of VXBJ01000788.1, read as the reverse complement.
TAATTTCTAGGCATTTTGATTCAAATAATATACAGAGTTCTGTTTCAGAAAATATGGTGGGTGATTCTAGTCTTGGATACAGAGCAGAAAAGAATGCATGCAGAGGTTTGCCATTTAAAGAAAAAAAATGGAAGTATTTCAAAACAAAGTTTCTTTTAATATGGTGAATGTATGCAGCATGAAGCAAAACTGTTTGGTGATGCAGTCAGCAAATGATACAATCTTTGCTTTTTGTGTATATTTCACATTGGATAAAGCTAATAAGGGCTTATAACCCTTCTTTCTTTCTTAGTTTCCTGTAGGAAATCTGCTTCTTGGCAGTTAAAATAATGTGATTAAACATTTAATCACAAAATATAGATGGGACAAATGCATACACAACCCAAGAAAAATTGTCGTCTTACAAGTTCTACCTTAATTAAGTAATTCTTAATTTATGATCAGGAATTGTTACCTATTATAATTCAGATTTTTGAGGATGCTTAGGTAAATGTTGTAAGTTTAGCTGTAATAAATTTTATTCATGCTTTTTAGATGCATTAGCTGTTAAAATTTGCTCTTGGAAACTCCTCAATGGAAATAATGAGATGCTGTAGTATAATTTTCCCTCTTTGATCATTCTGATTTTTCAGTAACAAGAAAATGTTTATGAATGAAAACAGCACAGTATCTAAAATGGTAGCCCTGATAGAGATGATGAAAACAGAATAAGGAAGAGTAAGTGTGCCAGAACAATAGTATTCTGTATCTCAAGGGTTACATTCTCTTTCTCTCTGTACATTGTGGTGCCAGTTTGTTGCAGGTGCCTGATAGTTTTCCATGAATGAAAAGAGTGGAAAACAGGAAAGGTTGAGATGGATGTGTCTTGAAGTTCAGCTGTTTTTCAGAAGAAAAAAATATGTCTGTGCAGTCTGTTTGCTTCTAATTCATGAATTCTGTAGTGGCCACAGTGGTGTGGCAGGCTGGCTGGACTGAAAGTGGTATAAAGTGAAAGTATTGCCTGGAGATGAACAGTGTAAAGAGACTGGGGATGGGGGAGCCTGGAGCAAGACGTGTGCAGCATTGTTACACTATTTGGAGATAGGAGTACCTGAAACTTCTCATTTACAAAATAATAGTGTAAATACAGGCTCTGAGAAAAGTGAAAAATTAAAAGTTTCCTAAGAGTCTATGGTGTTATGGAAGTTGCAGTAGAAGCAATGTGAAGACTGAATAGCTAATCTCATTTTAATTATTTCCTGAGAAATCTGCTAATTGATACCATTGAGATTTAATTCGTAGGAACAACTGCTACTGCTAATGCCCCACATTCAGCATCTGAGTATCTGCATTTTAAAAAGTCTGCTCTAGTTGGAATCTCATAGGTCAGTTAATACTTCGGTTTTGATTCTTGAATTTGTGAATATATAATGATCTTGATTGTAACAGTTCTATAATTGTGTAAGAATACAGCATAAATGATTATAATATGGTTATAATAGAGTTATAAATTAGTTTTGTGTGAAGAAGAGGACAGTATGTTTCTTTGGAGAGCTGGAATTACCTGTACTTCCAGCCCCAGGGAACAGTTGGGAGCTCAACAAACGGAAGAGAACATCTCAATTGTAGAGGATTAGGAAGCAAGGAAAATCCTTGTAGTACTGGAACTCCTACAAACTGGTTTGGTTTTTTTTTTTCTTCCTCAATGACAACTGCATAGAATTAATTTTGTCATGGGCATTTGGCATTTTGCAGCCCTCTACACATTTCCTCTCCCTCCTTGCATGTATTGCTCCTTATTGCTGCTGCGTCCTCACTTTTCCTTCTTCACTCAACTGTTCCCCCTCCAAGATAGCATAACATGAAGATCAGATGAAATTGAAAATATCTAGCTGCTATCTGAGAAGATTTTGTGGAACACCTCATTTATGAACTGGACAAACTGGTTGCATACTTTTATCAAGTATAGCAAATCTTGATCAATCTAGAATACAGCTGTCATTGATAAAAATATGTGTAGATGATCTATGTTAAGTGAACATTGGCTAAAATACATTTTAAATGAACTCTGAAATTTCAGTGGGCAAACTGTGGCCATCAGGTTGTGGGAGGTGATTCTATCCCTCTGCTCTACTCTGGTGAGACTCCACTCGGAGCACTGTGTTTCAGCTCTGAAACTCTCAGCACAGGAACGACATAGACCTGCTTGAGTGGGTCCAGAGGAAGACAGGCTGAGAGAGATGGGGTTGTTCAGCCTGGAGAAGAGAAGGCTCCAGGGAGACCTTGTATCAGCCTTCCAGTACCAGAAGGGAACCTACAGAAAAGATTCTTCGTTGGGGACCATAGTGATAAGATGAGGGGTAATGGTTTTAAGCTAAAAGAGAGTAGACTCAGACTAGAAATTTGGAAGAAATTCTTTACTGTAAGGATGGTGAGGCACTGGAATGGGTGGCCCAGAGAAGCTGTGCATGTCCCATTCCTGGAAGTGTTTAAGGCCAGGCTGGATGGTCTTTGAGCAACCTGCTCTCGCAGGAGGTGTCCCTGCCCATGGTGGGAGGGTTGGAACTTGATGATCTCTAAGGTCCCTTGAAACCCAAACCATGCTATGATTCTCTGACAATTACATAGGAGTGTCATTACTTGCATCCCATTATTTTGACTAAATGTAATTTTAATAGAATCCAGATGAAGACTAGTGAAACGTGGCTTCTAGCTTATCAATACACTCACTGGTTGTGGAGCTGCAGTGGTGCTGGAATCATGTAATGCTGTAAATATCTTATGGACTGAGGTAGTTCATGGTTTGCTTTTTAATAATTACATAAGGTGACAATAGAGTTTATCCATACTTCTGATATTTTAATGCCCTCTTTACCTATTCTACCAAATACACAGACATATCAGTTATACAGGGATGTAATGAGGTTGTGTAAACTATTAATGCAACTTAAAGGACAGTCCTTGAAAAAGTTCAGTTATTCCCTTGTATTTATTTGTTGGTTGGCTTATTAGTGATTTAATGAAATAAAACTTTGAGATTTTTTTTTCTTATGTTGGCAAACAGTTAGAAAACTGGCATCTTGCATGTATCTTCCATGCACACCGCTTGGCATTAGATGAAGGTTCTTTGCGTCCAAAAATAGTTGGTGTTACATGTCTTGTAACTTTTTTCCTCTTAAGAATCTGCTGTTAACTGTGATGGGAAGTATCTTAAAAACAGGACCACCCTCTTCACATTTGTGATTTTGTGGGTAAAGGGAGACAGTGGTACACCTGTCTTTTTTTCTTCCTTTAGATAGACCTCTTGGGAGGGCTATTAAGAAACTTAGCATGATTCTTGATCCTTCTCTCAAGATTATTTTCTTGTTTTGTTTCCTCCAACAACTCTTCTATATCAAATGCAGGGAGGTGGTCTCATGATTCACAGTAGAGAGTAACTGACTGATCGCTTTACTATGGCTTTGCCTGTTGCAGCTGGATAGTTAGGGTGTGTTCTGCAGATGCAGATTTTGGGTTCTCTCAGTTAAAGGGAAGTACTCTTAACACCATTACTGACAATAACTGAAAGTGAAATGGTTATATTTAAGTTATGGAAATCCATTTTCAGTAAAATATCTGTTAAAGAGTAAAGGCTGTTCAGTTTCTTTGTGGAAATAGGAATGTGCAGTGATTTTGAGGTTTTTTGGTTTTTTTTTACAGGTTCATACCTGGTAATCCTTCCCCCCCCCCCTTTGTTGTCCTTTCTTGTAGAGCATGATGACTAATCAGAAATATTAGTGTTGGAACTAATTACATTATTAAATAACAATTACCTGTTACTTAAAATAAAAATATTTAGACCGCCTGCTTTTTGTGTGTAAAATTCAAAGGCTATTTTGAAGTAGAACTCTACTGGATTTTTTTCTTCCCACAGTAATTCTCACTTGCCATTTTATGATGTATCAACAAAATAGCTTTCGTGTCTATTTTCTAATTCTCATGCAGATAAAATTTACACTCATGTCAACAGAAATATTTGAGAATGAAACAGGCATGTAGGCATGTAAGGTATGTAGGACCAGACAGTTCAAGGCGCCAAAAAGTTTGAGCTGTTTTTTTCTTAATGTCTTAAGAATATGATGTCTTACTCTGCAACCTGTTCACATCAGAAGAATGTAGAATATGTACATGGTATTTGCAGAATTTGTGAGCTGTCTGAGAATAGTTAAATGCCAAGGTATTAACACTTAAAGTCGTGGTGTGTAACACAGAAGTCCCAGAATACTGTGTATATAAAACAAAGTCTGTGTCATACAAGATTAAAACACTTAATTTATCTTATTTTTCCTAGTGTGTATCTTCTTATTCAGAAACAGAGCATTTTCCTCCTTTTTATTCTGATTTGACAGTAATTTGCATTACAGTATAGTTAGGTACTTGGAGATGAATGATTATTGCCACTCATCACTTCTGGAATTTAATCAATTGTATTAGCATCACTACTTTAGATTTAGATTCTTAGATTGTTTTCAAAGAACAGTAATAAGATGGCAGTATGTGATACCACAAAAGCAAACCATTCTAGGGCTTGTTAGGCTGAACTGGATGTTTCAGTGCATTTATTTGTAAGTCATACATTTGGAGGTGCAAGTTTTCAGATAATGTTGACTGGTTAAGTTTTGAAGAATGGCACTGGTGATTTAATCTTACCAAATAGTTTTGCTGAACTTGCTTTCTAGGTATCGTAACGCATTAGGCTTTATTATGTTTGAATGGAATTGAATTCTGCTTTACAGTGTGTTACCTCACAGCTGTGAAAAATTACACTAGCAAAAAGGGCAACCTTCTTCTTCACGCATCCATACACTTACTACTCGAAAAGAATAATTGGTATAGTCAAAATGGTCCTTCAGAATAAAGATTATTTTTAAATTTTGGGTGTAAATATTTTAAAGAACAAACTTCTATGTGCTGGAACAGATTTTCCATAAATCTGTAAACCAATTAAACTTGGAAGACAGCAATGTATCTTGTTTAGCTTGATCCAGAAATTCTCAACCTGTCCTCTCTTCCCAGGTTTGCAGGAATTCTTTAGGAAGGTTGATGTAGTCCTTTCCCCTGTTGAAAAACAATGAAAGTTTTTGCTTTTATGTACTGCACTAGCACCCCAAAAGCTGCAAATGAGGTTAAGACTCTAAATTGGTAGGCGCTTTTTGTCCCTTTTAAAGGTCTTAAAAGTTAATAAAATGGTGACTTTACAAAAATAGGATTACTCAACCAGGTCATATGAGAAATTTCCTTCAGAGCTAAGATCTAAATCCTGATCTCCCAAATCCCAGTGTAGCAGAGCCAAAACCATGAACTTTTTTATCTGTTAATTATGTAGAAAAAACTTAGTGCCCTTCAAGTTTTACAAATTTAGACACTTTCTCTTTTCTTGTGGGAGAATCTAATCTCTTTATAAAGACATGTTTCCAAGTATCCAAAATAACTGAAATGTTATCAGTCAATAAATTTAAATTATTTCAGCTTCATAATGCAAAACTGATGAATTTAACCTTGAAGCAGCATCAGTCTGAGTCAGTGATGACTTATTCATCAAAAATCAGTCACTCTGAAGTCTTACTCCTTTCTGTGCTACTTACACATTTATTATTTTTTGAAGACAGTGTAATTGCAATGTCTATTAAGTTACATTTTAGGAATAAGTGTCATTTACTGGTCACTTACTAGAATGAAATAAGTATCGGCAGCAAATATTCAGAGTAATGATTCATGACCTTGATTAATTTCAATAGCTGATTATGAGAAATTAAAACAGAAATTATTCTGAAATTAGATTTCTACATGCAGAACATAAATCATCAGGAGGAAATAATATAGGATTTGTCCAGTTACTTACTGTTCTCTTAAAGGAGCTGTTTCTGATTTGAAACTTTTCACTTTCTGTAATCAGATAAAGTCTAAAAGCTAACCAGCTTCCAAACAGCAGCTCTGGAGCTTTTTCCCCTTTTGTGGAGGTTATTGCTGTAAGCTACAATTTTTTCATGAGCGCACAGAATTTGTGTGGAGGAATGAGAGACCAAGTGTGCAGCTGTGCAGACAAATTAATTCTACTCTTCATAACAACTTAGGAAAGCAGATAGGACTCTTCTTTCAAAAGTAGTTAACATGTTTCACAGTTCTATAAAGTGAAAAGCAAATACACTTAAGTGCATTTTATGAAGTTAATGCCAAAAATTTATAATGCAGTGTGACACACTGTCCAAGATAGTAGGAAAAATCATAGCTTCGGTTTCAATAGCTGTAATGTCAAATGTAGTTTTGGAGAGGGAAGGAAGATCTCCAGAGTTCTTGAGAAAATCCCTGCAATGTTAATGTCTGGTGACAGTTTAATTGTATGCAATAATCAATATGTAAACCACAACCAAAAAAACCACACCAACCTCTAAACCAACTGACCCTTCTTTTGCAAATAATTAAGTCGCTAGATTATACATTTATTTAAGTGTTTTTTAAAACATTGTACATTTTCTATCATTAGTAAATTAAAATGCAACTAAAGTACTGAAAGCATGAAAAGATATTGTGCTGCTTGATCAAATGTATGTGCATGCAATATTCAATATGTTGCATTTGGGGTTTGTTGCATTTTAAAAGTTACCATTGAATAAAGCCACTTTTACAGTAGTGCTGGTCTGAGTTATCTGGAGTGTCCAGCTCTTTGTCTGGCTCTGCTCACTCGTGTGCTATGGAGCACATTATTTGTCATCTTGCTGCATCTGAAGGGGAAAAAACTCCTTAATTCTATGAATTGTGAAGGACTATTTAATACCTATATTTTCAAGAGATTACCAAGTTTTCTCTAAGTGGAAGACGCACATTTTCCAAAGGCATTTTGTCATTGTATATATTGTTAAATAATTACCTAAAGAACAAATACTACTTCATGTGAAGTTACTTCACCTTCATAGCTGCCAGTTTCAGTCACGTGCTTGGTAGAGGCTTGCTCAGCATTGAAAGGACTTAATGCAGGATCTGAAAAAGTTTTCAGAATTTCTTTCAAGCTCTAATCCTGCCAGCGCTCCCCATCCTCATCCCAGGCCTCGTCAGCAACGTGAGAGCTTGCCTGCTGCCAGATCGTCTTGCTTCAGTATTGCCCTTGCCTGTGTGTCGGCAAGGACAAGGAAAGCCAGCCGAGTGGCAAGGCAGGCAACTGGAACACTCCACAAGTGGTGCTTGTGTCCTGCTCTGACCGTCTTATTGACCGTGACAGCCGGTGGTGGTGGTTTGAGGTCAGAAAGAACCAGCACGGAACTGACGTCCCAGGTTGCTGGTCAGTTTGGAGAGATGGTGGAGAACTAGACCTTGCATTACAAAGGTGAGAAGTGGGTAATACTGTAGATCCTCTGGCTGAGGTCTTATATAAGGGCTTATTTCTCTGATGCTCAGCTATGTGAACTCTGTGGTGGAGCCGTTTCGGCTGTGAAATGCCTGGTGATAAAGCAGCAGCAGAGCAGTGCTGTTGTACTGTTGGAGGTGTTATCTGCACCGGCTTCATGTTGGTGAGAATGGATTGCTCTGGTGGGTTTTAGTACAGTGGAGCTACAGGATGAGAACCAGAGAAAGTGGCTGTAACGTGCCGCTTAAGTGGTACAGGAGGAATGTAGCTGATAACTCCTCTATATATAGTGATGTACTAAGAGCTGTCTTTTGGCTGGGTTTTGCTGCAGTCTTGCTCCCTGAACCAAAGTTAAGGAGCTTGTTTTAATCTGTTTTGACTGTTCATATTTTGGCTGTTATATTTGTCTCTTGACTTCCAGTCTTATTGTGAAAGGTGGCAGTTGCTTCACCCTTTCACCCCTTTCACATTGAAAAACAATAGCGCTTTTCATGTGCTTAAGGAAGAAGTTTTTATCTTTTCCAACGATATAATGTCGTTTCACACTCTTAATTCACAGCTGAAGATGTGTCCTATCCCCAAATGACTGCATGCTATCAAATAATGGATCTTGATGTTTGCTGATATAAATGAAACCTCTGAACCACTTCAGAGAAAACCAACAATGTAGTTTTAAAAGTGTGTTTGCTAGCTAAAGCTATTTTTGAGACTGAAAGAGTGAAAATGTGTTTCCTTCTACGTTCCTTGTGCGATTTCCCTTGGCCACTAGATCTTCATATTGTCAGCACCTGTGTCTACTGTGGGTGTATTCTGAGCTGGCTCTCTGGGCACTGTTAATGTCTCTACTTGGTAACAGTAAGAAAGTGTAAATGTTTCTTCTGTGGCTGGGTTGTTGTCAATGCCACTCTGCTCACAGCTGTCTGTTTGCATTTTATTTTAATATTTCATTCTGTAATTTTTACCTTCTGATAATGCAGTGCATTGCTTCAAGAAATTAAACACAGAATGTGATTATATGAGAGTTTTCTTAAATTGGATTTACGTTTGGTTCACATACTTAGACATTCAGTATGTTAAACTCAGCATAATTTATGCCAATAGTTTAAATTGTTATTAACCCATTGCTATAGGTTATGTTGTGACTTGGCATGCTTTGAATCCATAGTGGTGGGTTTGGGGGTTGAGGAGGAGATGACTGAAAATAATTACCTTCTTTCTGCAGAATTAGTTCATCAGTTTTATGCTTAGTGAAGAAAATTCTGGTATTACACACACCAAAATAAGTAATTTTCAAAGCAATTTTCTTGTGTTTCTGCATTGAGTAAAATAATGAAGATGAGTTTGCGGATTGGAAGAGTTTAATACAGTGTTGAAATTCTTAATATCTTAATGCCGGGGTTTTTTGTTTGGTTGTATACAACTTGTCTAGTAGTGTTACGTATATTTTAGCATCTTCCGTTATCCAGATGCTGAGAAGAGAATACATCAAATTAATGTTACACCAAATATCTTTGTTTGGAAATGTCATAGGAGTTTCTCTGCTTGTCTGACTTGGGGCCACTGAGTATTTCTACATCTCCATAAGGAAAAGTTGGCAGGAAGTTATATTTCTTTGAGCAAGTTTGACTGAAGTTGTCAACAACTGATATAGCAATAAAATAGGTAGAATATTTTTTTTCTTTTTAAAATGCTGAAGAGTTTTTTGTTGCATTAAAAAGATATTTCTGGATAATTTATCAATTCTGTGCATAATCTAAAAAGAGAATCTTTCATGTCTGTTCTACGGTTCCAATCCCTAAAATATTAATCTAGAACTAATTTAAGGCTTTGAATCTCAGTCGATCTCTCACTACACAGTGGGGTGACTTGAATGATGGAAACATTTGGGTAAATAACTTTACCGTAACTTTCTGTCCCCTTTATAGCTTTGGCCTCAGAACCCTTTTACATGAGGTATGAAAAAGTGTGATTAATACACAATAACTTGTGATAACGTATTGATGAATGTGATTTAATATTTTTTTTAAAAGAGAATCTAGTCTTAACCCCTTTCTGAAATCTTTGAAATTTTGTTTAATGGCAGTGGCAGCTATAATGAGTTGGGCTTTCTTTTTTCCCTCCAGTCTAATTGATGGGGTTCGTGCATCCGCACACACGGTACATGCAGGTACAGAGTGCTTTTTACAGGCTTGCTGCGTGGGTGTGCTGTGGGGCCAGGCTTTGTATCTGTGGCTCTGATGTATGCACCGTGGGCAGAAAGGAAGAGAGGCTCAGGAAGAAGGGAATATGAATTTCTGCTGGGAATGGCTCCCGCTGCCTGCGGTTAATGGACCTTCCGTCGGTTTTAATTGTGGAGTGTAAATTCGTCACTAGGTTTGAATGAATCTGTGTGTGACTTAGAGAGGTGTTCTACGAACTGATGCTAACATCATATTATGATTGTCATATGTCATTGTATGTGGCATCGTATGTGTCAGTATTTCAGTGCTGTAGGTGCTGGCCCTTTTAGGAAAGGAAAGTGACCAGGAGCTGTGTAGCTCAAAGCTCTGAAGAACTGGTCTGATAGACTCCATTAATTTACACTCATTGCTCTAGATGAGACAGTCTCGTATTATTGATCTTCTCTCAAGCATAGTTTGATGTTACATGCCTTTCAGGAGTACTGTAGTCCACTTTATATATAAGATTTGATAGGAAAAAATGTTTTACAAGTGCATTTAAATTTGGAGGAGATGCATCGTATTTTATCCAGCACAGTGAGATGAGTGAGACTGGGGAAGGAGGAACTCCTTTAAAAGGGTCAAGAATCACACAAACAAAAGGAAGTAATGTTTGCTGTAATTTTTTATTTTTGGCTTAAGCTGTATATGAATAGAGTTTGAAGTATTTCAGAATTAACCACAGGATAGGCTGGAACAGTTCGTTACTACTGAAGGAACTTACATTAATATATACGCCAGTAAACATGCACAGCCAGCCCACAAGAATAGGTGTGCACTTGGGGAATTACACAATAGGGAATTGTGGTTTCTTCCTATTAAACAGTACTTCAGTAAATGTGATGCTAATATCCTTGTTTATTCTTTAGCCTGGTGTCTGAAGGGGGTGAGGTTTTTAGGATTACAGTCAGTACCTCAACAGCGTTGTGAAGCAGTGGAGGACAAGGGTAGGGCTAGAGAGGGACTGAGGCAGACCCATGCACATTTTGAATGTCCTTAACTGCAAGAAAGGCTTTGGTTGGAACTTGTGTCCTATTAAATAAAAAGCACATAACCACAGGAACCCAGACTGCATAAGTTCTGCTGTTCTGCATAAATTCTCTTCTTTCATGGAATGTTTATTAGTAGAATGTAAATTAACTTTGGATTTAATTATTTGGTGAAGAAATTAATGAATAGGGTTACCAAAGGTTGAAGGAAGAAACCATGGTTTAATGACGATTTGAGTTTTTACTTCCTAAATGATGAGGAGTTTTTGCATTATTCTGTTAGCAAGATATGTTCTGAGAAACCTTTTTGGTTGTTTTGGGTTTTGGTTGTGGTTTTTTGGCTTTGTGGTAGAAATAGGAACTATATCCAGCATTATGATTGTAGGACAACTTGGTTTGAGTGAGACCTCCAGAGACCTCTAGTGCAACCTCGTGCTCAAAGCAGAGTCAGTGGTGAGATCAGGCCAGGATACTCAAGTGTTTCTCCACTCTGGTGATGAAACCCTCCAAGCATGGAGACTGCACAGCCTCATGGGGCAGCTTATTGCAGTGCTTTACCATTCTCATGGTACATCTTTGTATTCTCAAGGTGAGACACCTTCTCCTAAAGCAGCCTGAAGCTTTCTTGTTTCAATTTATGCCTGCTGTCTCTTGTGCTTCTGTCATGCACCACTGTGAAGAACAATACTTGTTGATTACTTCCTTGCAGGAGGCTGCTGATAGGTCACCCAGCAGTTGTTGTTTCTCCAAGCTAAAAAAAGGCCAGCTCCCCCAGCCTCTCCTCATGGAGCAGTCCTCTCCTGATGGAGCATGGTCTTGGTGCCCCTCAGCTAAACTCACTTCAGTTCGTTGATGCCTTTCCTGTATGAAGAGGTCCAAAATTGAATGCACTCTTCTACACTGTAGCTCTGAGACAACTTGATGGATACCAGCTATAACTCTTTAATTCTGTTCTGGACACTTGTGATTTTGTAAGAAAACAGTATTTGATTAAAACTTCATTCCCATGGAGTAGGTTGTGGATAAAATGTTCCCATTTTATGGAAAGAGGAAAAGGGCAGTGTATTTCCACACTGTCCGAGGGCACACACAGCAGCCCAGCAAGCTCTTAGTCTGCAGTATTGTCTTGTGGTAATCGCTTATTTGTATTATGCATTAAATTCAATAAATAATAAATCAGAAGTGCAATTGTCTTAAGAAGATTAAATTTGTCTTCAACATAAAAAAAGCTGATGAAGAGAAAATGTTTTGAAGTTATGTGTCTTACATGGCAGAGGAATCCAGTTTTTGAAAGATGTTTTATTCGGTTTTTGTAGCTGTTGTATTAAGTTATTTCAGCTTTTTACACTGTATGTCTTACTACTTAGATGAAAGCTGGATGCTGGAAAACTTGTATTTGCTTTCATACTTAGAATAATGTGATTAATGATGTCTATTACTGTGTAAGACTTTGTATCAAACTAAAATATGTTCAAATAGGACTGGTGAGGGTTTTCAGTCTCCAGTGGTAAATTTAGATATTATATGTATGAAATTCTCTTTTATTTTAACCAGTTTTGTTACAGCCTAAAAATTGAGATACATAATAATTTTGTGTAAAGTTTGCCTTAAATACTTTTTGCAAAATAGCATGTTTATATGGCAAAGCTTGTTGGGCGGCATCCTCACTATACTCTTTAAAATTGTGGTTGATGTTGGCATTTAAGGGTATGATGCTTTTACCCACGTTTTAATTATATTACTTAGTGATATCACCACTTTTTTTTTTTATGAGAGTATGCATTTATTAATTGAGTTTGTGTATCAGATCCAGAAGAAATAAATAACGTGATGCATCACTCTCTATATGTTGTTTTCTTGTGGCAGGATTGGTTTATAGCTGCATTTCACATGTAACTATTCTGCAACATTCCTACATTAGTCTCTGTGCTTTTCTGTTTTGTGAAAGGCTACCCAGCAGAATTCAATACTGAAAAAAGTTGTTGCTTTCCAGTTACACCAATGACCCCCACTAGAAAAGCAAACAAACAAATAGAAAAACCACCTTCGTGTTTCCCAAAAATTTTGATTTAAAAAAATACTTGCTTTCTCTGTGAGCGTCTGTCTTTGAAGTTTCTACATCTAATTGGACCGGTGGGACCATTTGTCCCAATCATTTAATTCTATAGGAGCCAGAGTTATTTGTGTCATTGCAGAAATATCTATGGCAGCATTGGAGACAGGAGGAAGTGTGTGTTTATATATATCCCAGATATACATATATATGTGTATATATATCACCAATGCATGTATTTAACTATTGGATCTAGTCCTGCTTCCTTTTCAAATTTGCAAGATTTGGCTTAGATGTTCACATGGTATCTCTAAGAAACGTAGCAGATTGAGTCTGCTGTTTACATTATGACATTAGTGAAATTTAATTTCCAAGTCAAGATTATTTTTATTAGCAAAGTTCCAAATTCATTTAGATGGTTTTGAAGGTACTACATTTTATTTTTGAGGTTTGTGGAGAATCATCTGGCTTCAGATACTTTAGTGAGAAAGAAATGATCAGTCTTAAGTGAATTCCAAGCCTGAATTAAGTTGGTATGTTACGATAATGTGAAATATTACCTTTCTAATTTTATTTTTCTGTGCTCAGAAATTTTTTTTAATTTATTTTTCAGTCTTGAAGGCAAAGACTGTATTTCTTTCTACAGTTGCAACAGTAAGGAAATAGAATCAAATTTCATCTTTCAGGAATGTTTTCTTTTCTACGGATTTCCTTGCCTTAAAAACTTTATCGCACTTTTTTTCCTTAATTTCAAGTTACTTGAATGTGGGTTTTGTGAGTTGATAAAATCCTGGTGGTGCCCCATGATATGCATCAAAAGGATTTGTGAATCAGCTGATGTCTTTAACCTGTATTACTCATGAACATCTGTGATGTAGTAGTGTATTTATCCTTTTATCTTTTCTTTTAATGTCTGGAAATACCTGTAGTGATTTTGTGGCATTTTTTCATGTTAGTTTACCATTGATTTATTAGCTATTCTTAAAAGGATGTTCATTACGAACAAAATGTTTCCTGCCAATATTACTAGTGGATGGTATAAATTATCTTTGGTAGTTCATTAAGAGAGAAAAAAAAATGTTGATATATTGACTCAGTTCCAAAGAAACTTGCAGCTCCCTTTTAATCTCATCATTAGTGAGTTAGGGAGAGGGAAGGCCACTATGTGAGAGCATGGCTGTTGGTTTACTGACTATTTAACTGTTAGTTTCAAACTTGTATTGTCTGCAAGTTTTACAAGGAAAGGTGAAAACAGGATATAATCGGATGCCAACTGTCTCCTAGCTGTCTCTGCAAGCACAGGATCTTGTTGATCCTGTTGACAGTCTCGACTGATTGTCATCACAGACATAGCTGCTATAGACAGTTACTGAGTTATATTCTGGGTAAATAACTAAACACTCGTGAATTCTCAGGGCAATAGTCTAAGGGAGGATGTGAGATTTGAGAGAATCGCTTTTATTTTGTAATTCTTATGTAACAGTTCATATGTTAAGATGTTAATTAAACTACAAAAGGGTGAAATTTTGACCCTAAGAAAATCTCCCAGGCACTGATTGCAGCGGAGCAAGGATTTTAGCACTACTCCGAGGAGGTATCCAACTATTTTAAACCACAGATAATGTTCAGTATCTTGAAAAGATGGGAGTTTATGTGCATCCAGCATGTAGTGGGTGATAATGCTCATGTAATACAATTAGTGGATATTGTTCCAAATTATGTCTGTATTACGCTGTATTTTTCTTCCAATAGTATTCATTGCAGAGTTTTGGCACTGATTTTGATGCTCTTTCCAACCAGTTCTAAAAGCCAGTACATAAAAAATATTTAGAAGGCAGGCTGAAACCATTTTGAAGGTATTGATGTATTTCAGAAATATGTTACGAAATAAAGCAAACGATGCCTGTCTGGTTGCTTGGCTTAAATACAAGCGCTTTCTCCTGTAAGGAGTAACAACTCGCTGGCTGAACTGCAGTTCTTGACTGCAAAAATCCTCTGTCAGCTGCACCCACGTCATTAACTCCCATAGAGGCGTGGGTGCTCACCCACAACTATCACCATTCAACGTAAAGATGTTCATGCTTATGTAGTCTTGCAGGTAAGCCTGAAGGAGTCAGCCTACATGAGAATAAATACCGTAGAAATGTCTCATAATAATTTACAGGACAGTCTGTCCAATGACAACATGAATTTTTCTTGCAACTTAGAAATTTGTCATTAATGTGATGTAGATTCAATCAGTAGTTGATTCACACATTTCAAGACTCGTCTGTCTGGGCATTTAAATTATTCTAGAGGCAATCTATAAAGTTATTTGACTTCAAATGAAAGGTCATCAGCATCAGTTATATCCAAAAGTTACTTATTAAAACTTGGCTTTAACTTGAATACAAAATGAACTGAAAAGAAGAAAAGTAATAGGTGAAGTCATGTTATTTATGAGGTCTGTGAAAGGATCCATGCAGGCAAGAGTGCCTGCCCGTGTCAATTATAAAATAAGATTGGAGACTGGATTGTAATTGTGTTTGCATCACTTAAATTTCATTGTACTGTAGGTTAAGTTAGTCCAAACAAATGATAGGCAATGTTATATTTGCAGACCTGCTTCATCAATACCTGAGAAATGTTTTAGGCTGTGTTCTGATGGCGAGCAGTCAGGTGTTATCAGTCTGGTATTCTGATGGCGAGTAGTCAGGTGGCCGTCTGGCTGTCTGCATTCCTATCCACCCAAGTGAGATCATAAACAACACCCAGTTTGTAAGGTTATCTGGTTCCCCACCAACACCCTTGAACCCATGGCCAAGTTACATTAGGTGCTTCGGCAGCATGCTTTGATAAGTGGCTAATATTAGCCAGGTGTATTAACATAATTTACAACTTGAAGGTCTTAGTCTTTCTAAAGTGCTGTAGCACACCAGCCATAAGACGGTGGGGGACTGTCCATTCTTAGGTTTGTAAATGTGGTGTACGCATGCTGTGAAACAGTGGAATTTGTATTGCTAACTTCTAAGAACCGGTTGGTGCTTGATTCTGTTATGAAAAGCCCGAGTTGTAACTGTTACAGACCAATAACAATCATTGGAAAACAGTGGTCTGTAACTCTGAAATTCAGAATTACTTCAGCAGTCCATAGTGTAATTTAATAATAATAGTAGTGGTAGATGAATAACTTCTGTGTGGATTTTTCATGTTTTCGTACATGCTTTGTTTTGGTGACTCTGTTGATTAGAATTATACAAAACCGTAATAAAAACCATTAAAGTATGATTTCTCGGGAAAATGCCATAATTTATCACACAGGAAAATTTTAATGTTACTAGGAGAGTTGGCTTGGCGTTTTCAATGTGTGGTGGTGTATGAATACAACTTACATGATATTTGGAATTCATGCAGCCTTTCCCTTAATACCCCCAGTTTTCTTCGGGGTAATAAGTCTGTCTCTAATAAAAAAAAGAATAAGAGGGGCATGGAGAGTGGAGCTGTGTATTATGTCCCTTTATTAAGGTTCATTGATTGTGCTTGTTACACATGGTAGATTTCTGGACAATAGAAATGCATTTAGCAGTTGCTATTTGGAGGAAATACGGGTATTTAACTACCAGGAGGCTTGGCTATCTGATGTGTCTGGAGAACAACTGTGCTAGGTAGGTCTTTTCTTAGTCTGTGCTTGGAAAGGAAGGAGAACTTACACGGCAAAAAGTTTACTAGATCAGTCTCACTGGAGACTTGTTATTGTTGTGTAAACAGATATTATTATTAAGCAAATGCCTAAAGGACATTAAAACAGTAAGAAATAATTGGGATATAAGTCTAAAAATTAAATATGACAATTTCTCTTGTTCTAATCAAAACAAGGTACTGTTAATTTTCTTGGAATACATCTGTTCAAACACTGTGAAAGCTTTGAAGGGATTAATTTGAAGGGAAAGATTTGAAGGGATATAATGTTTATAAATATGTAAAGGGTGAGTGTCAGGAGGATGGAGCCAGGCTCTTCTTGGTGACATACAACGATAAGACAAGGGGCAATGGGTACAAGCTGGAACACAGGAGGTTCCACTTAAATACAAGGAAAACTTCTTCACAGTGAGTGTAAGAGAACACTGGAACAGGCTGCCCAGAGAGAGGTTGTGGAGTCTCCTTCTCTGGAGATAATCAAAACCCACCTGGACGTGTTCCTGTGTGACCTGACCTAGGTGTTCCTGCTCTGGCAGGGGGATTGGACTAGATGATCTTTCAAGTTCCCTTCCACTCCCTGTGATTTCTGGTATTCTGTGATTTTAAGAATTAAAATGCGGAGAAAGATGGAGGGAGCAGGAGAGAATGACAGAAGAGTTTAGGCTGGGAGAAACTTCTGGACCCCATCAGATCCAGCCCCTCCTGTTCAGAGCCAGGCCAGCTTAAAAGTTGGAACCAACTGTAAAGTTTGATTTGGTTACTAGAGGCCTTATCCAGCCATATTTTGGATGTTTCCAAGGTTGGAGGTTCCACAGCCTTGCTAGGCAACGTTTCCAATGTTTGACTGCTCTCATTGAGGACAAAAATCTCGCTGCTATCTAATTCCTTGTTGGAAGGCATTAGCCATCTGTTGTATAGGTTGTTCTGAATAGTATCACTTACTCTAAATGAGTCCTATGAAGCAAAACACTTAAACTCCCACTTTTCAAATTCAAATAAACCACTGCATTATGCAAAACAGATTGTTAGTAGCAGTAGTTTCATTTCTCTTTTCCAAAGCTGCAGATTTGCAGAAAATTTTGGGTTTGTACCTCTTCTTATTGATGAAATTACCGTCTGCATTTTAGGTAGTAATGGCACTACCCTCTTTCTCTCTTACTATTCAAAGGGTAAAACTTGTCCAAAAATGCAATTGCTCAGATATTTAAGAAGTGTTTTCTTTCCAGCTGAAAGTTTTATTATTGGCTAGTATTATTTAGTCTATTACTAGTGGACTTGCTCTTTATTACAACAAGAGGACTAATTAATCTTCTGAAGGCCTGGTGAACTTATTTCATGGGAAACAGTAAAACATGTATAAAGTGCTAGTGTGGTATAATAGGTAACGTCATTTCCTAAATAACCCTAGAGCACTTCTGGAGGACAGTCTTTTTTCTCAGTCTTAATTGTAGAGTGAGATATTAATGACTAAAAGCCTGCAGATGAGAGTTTGACAGTTTGTCTGCCTCTGGAGAATAAAGCTGACAATGTACTTTCATTTTTAAACCTACCAATGTATTTGCATTTTTGCTAATAGTCCTAACCTAAGTATCAAAGGTTAAACAGACTGTTTCAGTCCTGATTTAAAAGAAAAGACTTCTGGCTTAGAACTGTTTGAACTGTGTGATAAAAACGACCTTTAATTGGTACTATTACAATTTATTTATTATTTTCTTCGATATCTGCAAGTTCCTATGCCTTTCTTTGGACATACACTCAAAATTAGAGTATCAACTCACATAAATGTGCTTCTTCAGAAAACAACACTCCTCAGTCCTCTTGTAAGAAAAAGGTGGTGGTTGCTTTGTAGATGTCAGCACTGCAGGCTTACTGGAAATATTTTCTCCTGCTCTCTGATTTCATGGAAAACTGAAAAGTTAGAAACTGCAAAGGTACTTCCTGAACCCCCCACTGTAGCAGAATTCGGTTCTCGCCACTCTAGGAAATGTCTGCTATCGCTGGGGCTGTGGGGTAGTTGATGTCCCAATATGTTATTCACAGTTTTTAATGGCTGTAGGGCTAGAATTTTTGCAGTAGGCAAGGCTGAAAATTGTCCTTTTGGTGTAGCATAAGTTGTGACAGCTCTTAGCTTTTCATTGAAAAAGTTCCTTATATCGATCCCTTATATATGACATCCTGTAGCAAGGCATATTGGAAAAGGGGTGAAGAGTTTATAAAGCAGAAAACATCCTCTGCCTCTCGTGGTCCAAGTGGGACTTAGTGTGAGCAGTTTGTCATTTTAGTTGTGGGATTTTGTTGTTCTTGTTGGAGGGGTTTTTTTAGTGTTTTGTTTTTTGGTGGTGATTTTTGTTTGTTTGTTTTTTAAATCAAAGCATGTCCTGGGATATTTACATTTGAATGTTGTCAGTGCATGAGCTGTTTGATTTTTAGCTGCCCTTTATTCTACAGAAAGGCTGTTACCTCTTTGGAATTTTATTACTTTGAAACCCCAAAATATTTCTTTATGGCTTACTTTCTTTTGGGGGGGACATTCTTCTGTGCTAGACAATTGGGCCAAATCTGTAAGACCTGAAATTGCTGGGCGTTACTGGAGGAAGGACTCTAAATGCTCTTTACAATAAAAAAGTGGATGAAATGTTAATTTTTTTATTCTTTGAGGTATAATTAATTTAAAACCCTTATATAATTTTTGTTTTCTGAATATACTCATAATGTGTTAATATTTTGCTGCGTTAGACCAGAATTCTGCTTTTGGATGTTGTTTGACTAAATATTGTTAACTAAACCCATAAAAAGTTCAGAATCTTAAATAAGTATGCTCATGGTTCACTACTCTCTTTAATTCTAAGGCTCCCTAACAGTATGGCAGCTGCAACCTTTCTCATTCTGAAACAAGATCTTCAATTTCTTATTTCTTTATGATTTGTGATTTTTTTAATAGATTGTTGCTTTGGACAGGGTTGCAGAATAAGGGTAGAATAATGCAGAGTATGTATGAGGCTATAGAAACTGTTTTGTGTTTTCTATACAATTAATTCAAATTATCTACTTTGTGGAGGAGGGAAGACTACCAGTGTATCTTGAAATAAGCTTTCTTCGCTCCCATATTTTTGCATTATATGTGTGCAGTTACACAGATAAATAAAAGAATTGTCTTTAATGGATAGTAATATTTCTCAGAGGGTAGTAAAACATCTAGATAGTACTCTGAGGGGAAAGTTGATAGAAAATCCCAATTTTAATTCAACTTGGATGAAATACTAAATTATATTGGATTATATAGGCAGTGCAACTGAACAGCTAAGGTTATATATGATCCTCTGCATGGACAAGTAAAGAAAAATTATTGAAGTACCACCATACTGGAGGGAAAAAAAGCATGCAGCAAAGGCTTCCACAAAATCTTTCTCTGATCTCATTAAATATTACAGATTGTCTAAAATGTTGCCCAGCAACATTTTAAACTATTTTACTGGTTTTGTTCTGTGAAATTTACAGAAATACAAATCAATAATTTATGTAGTTTAATGTCTATGTTATGTTTAAATGATCTGGTAATAGTCAGGTGTAAATAATCATAAATTCAAGTGTGTCTCCCTAACTAAGGATTGCAGCTAGTTTACTTTTAAAATATTAACTTGTTTAATAATTAAATGGTACAGTGTGCCATTGGCAAAGTCAACAAGAATGCAGGAAGGAGCTGAAAACATTTCTGGCTTGAAAAGTACCTCAGAAATATGTTTCATTTCTGGATTAGCAGCAGCAGAGCATCAGTATAAACAGTTCTGCCTTTTAGAGATTATAGATACATTTTGCTGAGTTTAGCAATATTAATTTCTTTTTTCTTTTTTCTTTTTTTTTTTTTTCCTTTCAGCCATAATCAGCAGACCACGTCATTTAGACATCCTGTGACAGGACAGGTTTCTCCAGAAAATATTGAATTTATTTTGCGAGAAGAGTAAGTAGTTTTCTACCCATGTCAAGAGATCTAAAAGAGTAACGCATTTACCTACCGTAGTTTAGTAGTTTGACCGTTCTTCTTTTATTGTAAGAAAAATGTCATAGAGATGGTTTATGCTTAAAAATTTGCTTGTGATAGTGTGTTTTTGATTCTAGCAGTGTTCCATGTTAGGGCTTGAGAGAAAATCTTTGCCAAATCTTTAAAATCAATCAGTCAACACCCCACTTCCTCCTAAACAAACAAAAAGTCAATAAAATTAGGATACTTAAATAATAAATGCTTTAGCATTGTATCAATGTCAAATATACACAACATAAACATAAAATGTTGTTAAAGCAAACTGCAAAGTTTTTATTGAAACGGAAATACACAAAATACTTCTAGTTTCCATTGTAAATTCTTGGTTTTCTTATGTTTTAGATTTTCCACGTTCCCTGTCTTGGGCTGGTATTTATTAAAACACTTTTTTTTATAAGTCATTCTTCAATTTGTTCGAGAGAAATAGAATCATACATATTAGTTCCCAGCGTATTTTATTTGATTGCCTGATTTGAAGAAGAGTAAAGAAAAAAATAGAAGAAATGCATGTGTTCAAACGGGTGTATCTGGGCATCTTTGGTGCTGCTTTGGATCACTCCCTGTTTTACTGTAGTGTTAACTACTCCTGTCATGCCTGGTGCATGCTAAATTGCTCCTGGAATCCCTTCTGTTACAGGATGACTAGATATCTTCCCTAGACTGAGTCTAGGTGAAAGTTCTGCATCTCTTCAAAAGCCATTCCAGAGAGCAAGAGGAATGGGATGACACCAGATAGCTTTTCCTTTTCCAGCCAGGTCTTCCAACATGTTTAAGCAGCCTCTAACCCTTCTTGCATCACAGAGGCTGGGCATCATGCTGTGATGCATGTGGTGGCTTGTATGGCTGTCTGCAAGATTCTAAACACTTTGTTTTGAATTATGTGACATTTAATTTGCTGTACGTTTAATTTAAAGCACTATAGCATTAAGAAAAATGAAGCCCAGAGCAGGGCCACGTGAGACTCCCAGGAGACTGTGGCTTTTCTGGTGATGTCTTCTGTCATGGACTTGGAGAGAACAGGAGAGGTGAGCGTGATTGTACAGCCCTCCTTTGCTCAGAGCTTCTGGTACAGCCCTGAGAAGTGCTTTTCATATGGTTTACAACAAACAAACAAACAAAAACAACGATAGCAACAGAAACCCAGCTAAACAGCCTGTCCTCCTCCAAGCCCTAATCAAAGACAAGGGCCAATCCCATGTCAAGGCCCACGCTGAGAATCAGCATGAAATAGAATATTGGACATATTTTGCAGTGTGGGGGAGACTAGGTACCTAAACTGTGGGATAGTACTTTGGGATAGCTACTGAGCTGGAGGTCACCCCAGGTGTTATGTGCAATGTGTATGGGTGGCTGCTTGGGAGGGTTTTGGCTTGTCAAAACTGCTCCAAGTCATTTAGCGAGGAGAACAGGTATCTTGCAATGGAGCAAATCTCAAAGACAGGATAGACAAGAGGCACTGTGCCTTTATGTTCCAACTTCCATCCGTTAATTGATTTTTATTTCATCTGTTTTAAAGGTTCAGTCTAATTTAATATAAAGAAAATCTGCACATGTGTAAGGGAAAATAGGTTTTTGGCTAGAAGTCCTTGGAATGCCTCCCTGGGTTAGTTACACTTCCCTGGGCTGTTTCTGGTTTTGTAATTGCGGTAGCAGATAAAGCATTAAAAGCAGAACTGAAAGAACGGTTTGCTGGTGGCACATGGTTTTAGTGATCTTTTGTGCATCTTAGAAGCTTTTTTGGAAGATAAACTAAGGTGTTTGTTGGAGGGCAATCATATGACTGGGCATAACTTGTCATTTCTACATTTCAGTTATTCACAGAAGTGGTATCAAAAGTGGGGGAAAATCTTACAATGTAGTAGAATTTGCAGAGACGGGTGGGTTTGATTGTAGAAGAGGAGGTAATGGCTGGAGGGATATAAAGATATATATCTATCTAGCACATATAAGGAGATATATAAAGGGTTGTATGTGTTTGTAGTGACTACTCAAAAGCCGCCTTTGCGAGAATATTTTTCCAAGGTGGCCTGAAGTACATATGGAGGGTTTTTAAAATTAGATGATTTTAATATAACAGTTCAAATTACTTTAAAGATGTAATTTTCAAGTGTGTGGGATGCTCTGGTTTCCTTAACTTTGTACTAGTTCTGTGTGACAGTGTAGGTTTTACGCAGCTGCTGTTCATCACAGTCAGATCTGAATTCTTGTCAAATGACACTGTTGTCATATGTGGATGTCTCTGCTGAATTCAAAGAAGCTGTTAACACCTCCCTGGTTTTGGGCCTAGGAATCGTAATACAGCTATGCTCGCTTTTCTGTGCTTTTCCCTCAGGCACCAGGAATTTATTTGGAATTGGTGGTGTTGATCCTGCACAAGTGGAGAATCAGGGTCATAGATAGGAACTTGTGATGAAATTACTTTCACAAGCAGGACGTGGTAGGAAAGCTTGGATTTGCATGGTCTGTGGAAATTTCTCACCATAGGATCCTTTTGACCAACAATACTTTTTTCTATAGCTGAAGATTTCAGACAGTGCTATTGTCTGAAGTAGTAGCATTCTTAAGGGTTTCATAAACAGCAATTTGTTCTTCAGTGGTGTTATGACATGATTTATTACTTATGGGTTGGTTTTAATTTAAGATTAGGGGCAAAGCCAAGAGTTGTCACAGATGTTGACTGGGAGCTACTGGGGAGATGTAAGGACAAATTTTTTCAGGCTGCAACGATTGTAGCTATTAAAAGGACACATTTAACATCAGAGAAGTAATTTATAGTAATCTAGAAATGATGAATGCACAGACTGCTCTGTCTTTTTCTTATCCAGGAAGATTTGATATGAAGTTTTGGAAAATTATGTCAATAAATTATGTTACCCTGTCTTGATTAGGAGTCAGTTATGAACCAGATACCCTTGCCTTACTTGATCAAATGAGACTGGATACTTTCAGTGGAAGACTGAGACTGTATTTTACTAGTCTTTTCCTAAGGCATTTCCCTTTTTAAACAACATCATATCAATCTTGCTTTTTAAGCCAAAATCTGATTTCCTCAATGCTGTTGCAACTGGAGGATAAAACCAAAGAGTATTGCGTGGAACCTGTAAATTTTTAGTTACATTACCTTTTGATCCTTAAAATATTTTTTTCTTCCTAAAGGTGTTCTTATTTAGTTTTTTTTT
>VXBJ01000788.1:0-36776 GCA_013400055.1 Nycticryphes semicollaris | reverse complement strand
AAAACAAAACCAAAAACACAACAAAAAAAAAAAACCCACCCAAAACCAAACAAACAAAATTCTGGCTCTCATTCTGTTTTTCCAAGCTAAGCAGCTTTGGTCACTTAGTGTGTGGGATGTGTGTTCTGTACCTTTCACTAGCCCTGCTTGAGAGCTAGCTTTTCTGTATGACGCTTTTAGATTTGTCTTTTTTTCTGATGGGATTGATTGATTGCAGGTGAATGCAGTATTCAACATAGAAAATCATTGGTTTTTATAATAATATAATAATTTTTCCTTCTGTATGCCATTTCTAGTAATTCTTAACATGCTTTGTCTGCTCCTACTCATTGTGTTAAGATCTAAAATATACTTTCTACAGATTGCCAATTTTATTTTGAGCAATAAAAGATGCAAGGGTGTTTATAGTTTCTTCCTGTTCTGAATTAGTTTTCTGTTGTTAACATTGAATTCAGTTTGGCATCTTACCACATGGTTACTCATACCTGAAGAGTATTTTTCTATCTGTACCTGTCAGCGTTTCAGTTTTTCTCCAGAATAATTGTCTTCTATTGGACACGTCACAGTTATCAGGATCACTTGTAAATAATTTGATCACCTTGGCTGTATGGGAAGTCCCTCTGGTAGCCTCCCTCCATTTCATAACTGTGTCTTAATTTCTGTGCTCTACTTTCATGTTTTTAATGAACCCCTAACAACCAGTGGAAAAATGGGTATTAACGATAAAGCTGCTGGACTGGTGCTAGATCTGGTTTAACCACATTGTTATACGTGCATTTCTCTGAAAAATCTGTGATGGAATTACTTAGGATAGATGTAAGTAATGTTTAGATTTCTTCTCTCTTATCTTTGTTTAAATAACAGTTCTTCAAATAATTGTGTACAGAAAGGAAGAGGCAGGCACTTAGAGCTGTGTATCTACCTGTGTCTGTTGCTGAACACTAGTAGTTGTGTATTAGAAGCTTTACAGTGTATTTGTGACTCTGCTATGTTTGCAAGTGAGAAGACAGCACTGTGAAGTTAAAAAAGATGAGACTTCATCATATATGTAGAACTACTGAAAAAAAAAATAACATGCTTAATCCAGTGAGTATTAGCTGCTGCTTTGCCTTTTTTTGTGTGCAACTGATAAAGCCTGTGTGTCAGCTCTGGGGAAAGAGCCATCTTATTTTGTCTATTGCATTTGGTTACTATAGCAGCGAAAATATCAGGTGGAGAGAAAGGAGGAAACCCAAACACCCCCAAAATAAACATCTACCATGTTTACATGTATTGAAGTACTAGGACAGTTAATTTTTTATCTAGCTAAACAGATTTATTAGTGTTCAAACTAGATTGGCATGATGTTATTGTGTCATATTATGTTCCGACAAAATAAACTTGAGTTGCTGGTATGAATGTGGATCTTCTAAATCAAATAATCTGTATGATCCTTTAGAGAAAAGGAATGTGCTTTCCCGTGAGTATTGCAATTTCAGTATGGGCTACTGAAGTAATAATTTTTTTGTTGCTATTCAGTGTTGTGTTGTTTTGTTTTGTTTGTTATATAAACCAGATACCGGCCGTGTAATTCTTTCAGCTAGTGATTTCTGTAGATTTAGGTGCTAGCACTGTTTAAATATAGCAGGGAGTTGCCTGACAAGGAGATACTGTATAGAGTGTTATTTTTAAGTATTTAAAAAAGATTTACAAGGGTCTGGAGCTTTGAATGTAAATACTGCAATTTTGCATGTGTACGTACACCCCTGGGTGAGGTAGAAAGAAAAATATCCTGAAAATAGACAAAACCCAGCACTATGAAGACAGAATCAGGTATCTTGGATAATGAATATTATCACACATTTTTGATAATAGTGATTCTGAACTAATGTTTCTGAATGCACAGAGTAAATGCTGTAGTCATATGTTTTTAAAGATGATTCTGTAAGTACTACCAAGACAGTGTCACCTCCATTAAAATGCTGAGTTGTTTCAAGTAAGTCTGCGTGTTTTGTATATTTTTATTTGTTTTAAAAACAGACCGAGTATTAACTACCTGTTAAGACACTTGAATACTTGGGTTTTGTTGCGTTCATGCAAATCTATTTTATCCTTTAAATACTATATACAATTTCTTAAATTAGTTTTCAGTGGTGTTTGGTGTTTTCTGTTACATCTCAGGTACAGAAAGTTTGGACCACCAGTGATTGCTGCCAAAGGCATTTTTTTAAGGAGAATAATAATGTGTTTTCTCTTTCAATGGACTTAGTATCTCTTTTGCTGGCTATTTGAGTTCTTTCACATGGCAACAACCTCACATTTTTTAGAAAACATTTTTCTCCTTGTGAATTTGGTTTTTTCCCAGTTGAAGTCCGTCATTAATCTTGGTACTACTAGAAAAAGGAAAGCTTGATTTATCGGCAATGTTCATTTTCAGAAGCATGTGGAAGAGAAATTGCTAAACGGTCAAACTATAACTGCTTAGAAAGTATGTGTTTATTGTTCTGTATTGCATGATGATTTTCTAATAGTTATGGTCTTGTTAAACATATAAAGCTTATCTCCTTCTGTGGGTTTGAATTTATTTAAAAATACAACATCCCTGCAGCATGTTTAACCTACCGTGAAAACAGTGTCTTGTGGAATAGTGAAAATCTGTTCAATCTGAGTTTGTCTACCCTAATTTGTAGATTAAAACCATTCACCTGGGATTATTTTTCTTTCTATATTAATGTTTATATTGAAAAATTGAATTCCAATTTGTTCAAACTTAAATTTTATTTTTCACTTGTGTCTTTCCTGAGAAAGTTAGCTCTCTATGAAGTAGCTACTCTATAAATGAAGAAACATAATCTAATGAGATTATCTACAGTCTGGAAAGACTATGAATTTTCTGAATGTGTGTATTATGGGCTCTCTCCTCTAACCACCACCTCCTCCTTTTCCCCCTACTGAGTATGTGGAAAGTAACAGGTATTGTGTGACTGTCCTACAGTATAAAACTCAATAATTTGTGGTGTGGACATTGCAAAGAATCTAAACCTCAAGCGAGGAAGGGAAAGTCTGTGTCTCCAAGTGTTTTCCTTAGATGTGCATAGTTTTCACGGTTTTGCTACTCATTTGTAGTGGCTTTCTTAATGATACAAAGTCTAATACTTTCAGCATTTTAATTTTTGAGGAGGCAATATAGAACACTGTCACTCTGTTAGTGTTCCTCCCTCCTTGAAATACCTACTTGGTTTAATTGCCTCGAGCAGGGAAGTAGAACCTTTTTGATAAGTAAGTATTTGTAGAAGACAAGTAAGATACAGGTGATTTTTGTCTGTTTTGAAAGTTTGTAGAGTGGGAAGGGAACAAGTGAGAACAGAGTCAACAGCAGGTAGTAAGTCCAGCTGATCAACAAAAATAGCTTAGTCAGCGTTATATACGGGAAGTGTCATAATCAGCTCTTTGCTGAAACTGGATATTCCTAAAGCTGATTAAATGCTGAAGTAGGGTACCTGGTGTGTAAGAGGCAAGGCAAATTGACTCAAACTGATGTGGTGAAACTCTCGTGCATAAAGTCTCACCAGGGATTTTAAGGACTTGCTGTAGTTCTTCTATCTTGGACCCAAATTTATGTATAAAAGCTAGGAAGAAGGGATTTATGTCAGATGAGCGAGGCATAAAGTTTAATTGAAACTCTGTGGTCACAAATTGAAAGATGTGCTTTCCCTGACACCAAATCAACTATAAAAGCTTTTGGACACAGGTAACTGGTCAGGTTGTAACTGGAGAAGAATGATAGTGGCAAACACCTTGTCCTCAGTTAAAATCCCTGTCGAGCTACTACAATCACAAACTCTTCTTCTATGTTCTTATTAGCGGTATGTACTCTGTTCTCTTCAGAATTGGGTTGAATTTCAGTAGTAGCAGCAGTAATGTTTGGTGTGGCCTGTGTGTCCCTTGTTAATAGTGTTGGGGTTTCTTTATTTTTTCTGATTTGACTGTATTGCTACTTGTTCCTAAAAAACAATTTGCTAAACTATGTTGTTAATGATTTTTGAAAATACCACCTGTGGTGCTTGCTTGGCTGCTGAGGCTTCTCATCACAACCTGCATGTGGAACTCCACGAGATTTTGCACTTAGTTTATCTTCTCATTTCTTCATCTGGGCAACTGTCTTGAATTCTCTACTTGTTGAACCGGTTTTTATGGTATGCTTTAAATGGGTATCTTCATCTGAGCTAGTTATCAAGATTTCTTGAATTTTAGTATGACTCAGAAGTCATTTATTTCTCACAATATCTGCCATGAATTGCACCATTTAACTTAAAAGCTATTTTAATAATTCATATTGCAGCATGAATCATATTTTGGGCAGAGTCAAAGATCTAGCATTAAGTTAGCAAAAGATCTAACAGTAGGCTGGTCTCACTTGGATTTTAAAGAAGCCGCCTGTTATTGTGAAATGCTGACTCCTGTCCTTCCCTCGCAGTACTGGCTCTTTCACATGCTTGCAGCTTTAAATTTAGTTTTTCTGCATTTGCCTTATATTCTCTGAGTGCTCTTTGTTATATCTTGATTCTCTGATGGATTTTCAGACAATTTGGTGGGTTTCTTCCACTTGTTACATTGGCAAATATCAATCATCGGATGACACTGGCAGCATCAGCTTGAGAAATACCTGAAATCAAAATAATATATTTGATTAGGCTGTCATTCACTTGGTCACTGTGAATCTTAAATATAAAAAGGCAAAGCTGACTGTTTGAAACAAGGTGCTTTAGATGATGTGGTTTTGTTTGTTTTCTAGACAGAATTCATCTATGTCCAAGCAACAAGTAAACCAAAGACCCTCAAGCATGGTCAGCGAAACGTCCACCGCAGTAACTACATCTGCGATTGATACAAAACCTGGCTCTAAGGTAAAGGAAAAATGCTATTGGTTCAGCTTGATGATTAGAACTTCACTTGCTTCAAATCTAATGCTTTTATAATGCTGATTTTAACAGGGCAATGGGGTTAGCCTAGAAATATAAAATTACCTCAAAGAAGAGGTAATACCTTCTATGCAAGCAAAAACCTTTTTACAGCAGAGGAGCATGGTATACCCACGTGACAGCATTGAATAATAATTAAAAAAAATAGTGGTTACTGTGACATGTAAAGTTTGAGAGGCTTTTAAAGAATGGAAGTAAGTATATGTGATACTAGTATTCTGGCAAGTCTTTTAATAGTCCAGTATATAGGGTAAAAAATGCTGCAAAATACCAGGAACTGTAATTTGCAGTTCTTACTTTTCCATGCAACCTTACTGCTGTTCCTCCACTTGGTAGCTACTTGGGTCCTTTTCTACCATCGCTGTAGTGCACAAACAGTACAGACACCACATTTACACACAGAATGTAGAAAAATCCATTATTTGGCATTGACAATGGGTCTGAGTTTATTACTGCACAAAATCTAATAAAGCGCTATACTTGAAACGTCACCATCTATTTTAGTGCTGCTTTCACCTTACAGTAGATTACAGTACGGTGGGACTGGCAGGGGGCTGTATAAAAAGAACAAAAAAATACTGGAAGAATTAGCAGAGATAAGATAGATTTCTTAACTTTGCCTGCAGTTTTTTAACTTCAGGGTTTTTTTAAATGCAAAGGTGTGAAAACTGTTAAGTAACTGAGTTAAAGAGAGGACTTTGCCAAATTTGGTTGCAAATATATTTCTGTTGAGTTGGAATTACTTAAATTTTTTTTCTAATGTTTTGAATGGCTTGGGTGAACATTGGAGAACATGAAAACTATTTCACAAAAAACTAAAAGTATATAGGTTATTTGACCAACACAAAAATTGTCATGTCTCAAATCTCAAGAAGTCATATACCTTTTAAGTGTTGGATTTAGTGTTTTCAGTGATAACTTAACTTAGTAGGTTACCTGAATTACCTGAATAATTTCTTTTTGATAGTTTAACAATTTAATGTACCAAAGTACTTGAGCATTTTTGTTTACTGTATTTATCCTACTTATTCTAATTTTTTTTTAAAGCCAGCATTAGAGGGAGACTCATTTTTTTCACTCTTAAAACCAGCAAACTTAATGGGGACCTGATACTCTTCTTTGAGATGGGGATTTCTCTAGTGATGCAGCTGGCCTTGACTTACCCAGGATCACACTTCTGCCAAAAAGTGTGCATCCTCTCTCACCTGCTCCTGTTGCTTCCCTTTGTCATGTGTTTGCATTGATCTGATCAGGCTTTGCAAACCAGTGAGATGAAAAATAGTGACTGGTTACAACTTACAGGGCCACTCGTGCTAGAAGCTAGTTCACTGGAGGCCTCAGAACTGCACAGCTAAAGGTGAGGGTAATGCTCTTTCCATTATAGCTTGGAGAATATCTAGAATCACCTTCCAAAGCTTCAATTGGTCTGGCTTTGGTCTCTGCTCCAGTTTTGTTTGCAGTCCAGTAGAAGTGTGGCCACGCATGCTTCTGGCAGGCACCCAGGTGTGGCAGCTTTAGACTTTGAATACAGCTGTCATAGAGGGCTTGCCTGTATTTTTCTTTTCCACCAAATTTATTTATGTAAGAACCATCCTGCTGCAGGCCCTCTGTAGCTACTTTAATAGAATTTTGATTAAGACAGAGAAACAACATCTTTCTCATATATGCTTTGTTTCATCATTCTATGTGTTTCCAGTCTTGAAATCACTCCTCTCATTCTGTAGAGTTCCTTCACAGCCTAACACAAAATTAATTCAAGTTAACTAGTAATGAGAACAAAGTGTTCCACAGTGAACCTGTGTCCTCCAATTTGAGGTTGACTTCTGGCATGTTGAGAGTAGATTTTAAGATCTTTTCATCTATTTCTTAAATGTTTTCCTCCATAAATTCTGTAGTAATTCTTTCAGAGAGTGAGTTCCCAGATGCAGATATGAGACACAGAAATGAAGTTGGAGACACATTCAGTTTGTCATGGCAAAGGTCTCCAGCTGCCTGCCCGTAGCTAATTATTATCTCTTATGAAATGCTTTTTATAATTTTGTCCTGTAAATGCCATCACAGAACTGTGTAGGTATAGGATTGGAAGCTTGGCCAAATTCAAACTGATTTTTATATAGAGTTATGCACATTGAAGTAGTACCAATTCTGAAAGTGTAGGAACAGGTACATGGGTTTCGCTTGATTATTCTGTGGAGAGTTGACAGCTAAGAATTGCTACATTTGGGGTGGAGGGAGAAGATAAGCTGCCAACTGTACAGCGGATTTGTCATTCTCAGCTCAAGATGAAAGAGATGAAGACTTCTGGCTTGCTTGTTGCAGTACTCAAGTCTGAGCTTGGTTTAAATAAATCTTCTGAAATAAAAAGTAATTGTTTGGAAAAAGAATTTCACATGTTCTGTCCAACTGTGCCAATTATACAGTGTACAACAAGAGGAGTGTGTTGGAAGAAAAAAAAGAAGTGGCTTATATGTGTCAAAATGTCATTATGGTTCATTTATGTGCATGTAAATGTATAAGACTTCATTTTGTAAGACACCTGAAATGGGCAGTTTTACAGAAATGCACGTAGGTTCTTGGGGTGGGCCCCACTATTTTGATGCTGGCACTGTCTGGATAAGTCGTCTCACGATTTTAGACCAATGTAGTCTACTCTTCCTTTGAAATTTGAGGGATACGGAGCTGAGGAAATAAAAAGCAAAAGGACGTGCTGATAAACTGTGATTGTTCTCTGTCCCAAAGATCTGCTTGTTAACAGCCAATTCAATTACAAATGAGTATTTTTCTTCCCCTGTTACTAACTATATTAAAAGCCATTTATATTGATAACAAGTGCAGGATATGGAGGAATAAAGATCTGTTTTGGTTTGAGAGTAAGGTACATTTGGAATTTAGTCTGTTAAAGCACCTGATGGTGTGAATGGAAGTATGTAAATGTGCTACATAGTACTGTGGCCAAGGCAAAAGTGTAAAGAGCAGTCACATAATGTATTTATTACTACCTACATTTTGAGAGCATGTTTCGGATGGATTCTGAGCAAGAGAACTAGTTGAATTGTTGATAGCTCTGATATAGTTGCTGATATTTTTCCAAGATGAACTGGTGAGTAAATAAAGGATGGGTCTAGCAGTTGAGAGAAGCAGGCAATGGGACATGTATGGAATGGTGCCAGCTCTGTGGGACTCTGTGGAGCTGGAGTGTAGAACACAGGACATAGTTCAGGGCCACTATAGATGAATGCTTAGTATGGAGACTATGAATTTCTGAGACTTTCAGATTTTCCTATCTGAAAAATAAGGATTATGTCTAATTTCTTAGAGATATTGAAAGGATTTATGAGTTCAACTGTTAGTAAAATAATGAGATTTTTTGATTGGAAGAGTTTATGATGTGGAGTTAAACAGGTGGGGGTTTTGTGAGCTGGTTTTGTTGGATTTTGTTTTTTTTTTCCAGTTCCCTGTAGAGTGCAAGTTATGTGTTCTTTTATGCATATATACATATGCATATTTTTACCAAGGTACAGTCTTCCTTTTTGCTAGTTAGAAAATCTATTCCGAATCAAAGGCTGTTTACTAGTTTGGGGTTTTTTTTGACTGCTCAGTTTTAGGAAAAAAGAAATAAATTTTTAAGTTAGCGACTTTCCTCCCTAGCTAGAGGCTACTGCAAGGAAGAAGATGACGCAGTGATGAAAAGGGATTTGAAGGTTTTGGCTCTTGACATTTTGGGGCTTTTACAGAAACTTATGAGTCATTCACAGACAAACCAGCATAACAAATGTAGTGAAGTCAAAAGCAACTTCTTTGTCTTCAGTGACACAGGCAGCTGCTCTGACCTGCATTTTTCAACACACAGCAATGACATCAGAATATTTTAAGTTAGGAAAAGACTACTGAGGTACAAACAAATAGTTTTAACAATAAACCTTTTTTTTTTTTTTTAAACTAACCTTTTATTCTAGCAAATGGAAGCAAGGCATGACATTCAGTATCTGTTTTGCTTTATTCCAGCAGAATGAGATGATTAATACTATAGATTATGTGAATTTTTTAATTACTTATAGCACCATAAAATGATTTTTTGTTTCTGTTACGGGTATTGTATTGATATAGGACACACAGCCTTAGGAAAGCCTCCTGTGCAACAGAAATTGTTTGGTCTTTTGACTGAGTCCAAGGATGATTTTTTTCACATTGTGACCTGTATTTTTTAAAAATAAAATAAGGTCAGAGAATCAAAGTGCTTAATCACTGACATTTCATCCACCCTTCCTACAATAAATTTGAGAAAGAAAAATTAGGAAAGTAAATTCTGTACATTTTGTAAATTGATTGCTGTTCAAGCATACATTTTTGACTTTCAGTCAAAACAGTTTGAGCCTCATTATTTATCATCACCCTTGTAATGTAGCTGTTGCATCTAATATTTGGCAACAGTATGTAAAGATCTTAACTGAGTTGATTACTGCTCATTTTTTGTAAAAGTCTTACAACAAAATACATGTGGCTTGGCGTGATGATCATGTCATTCAGAGCTTGGCTGTCCTGGGCTGCATCAAAAAAGCATGGCCACCAGGTTGAGGGAGGTGATTCTATCCCTCTACTCTGCTGTCATGAGACCTCATCTGGAGTACTTCTTCCAGCTCTGGAGTCCTCAGCACAGGAAGGACATGGACCTATTGGAATGGCTCCAGAGGAGGGCCGTGAAAGTGATCAGAGGGCTGGAGCACCTCTTCTATGAACACCGGCTCCACTTGGAGCACTGTGTTTCAGCTCTGGAACTCCCAGCACAGGAAAGACATAGACCTGCTTGAGTGGGTCCAGAGGAAGACAGGCTGAGAGAGATGGGGTTGCTCAGCATGGAGAAGAGAAGGCTCTAGGGGAACCTTACAGCAGCCTTCCAGTACCTGAAGGTGGTCTACAGGACAGATGGGGAGGGACACGATCAGGGAGTGAAGCGATAGGACAGGGGGTAATGGTTTTATTCTGAAAGAGGGGAGATTTAGATTAGATATCTGGAAGAAGTTCTTTACTGTGAGGGTGATGAGACACTGGAACAGATGGCCCAGAGAAGTTGTGGATGCCCCATCCCTGGGAGTGTTGAAGGTCGGGCTGGATTGAGCAGCCTGGTTTGGTGGGAGGTGTCCCTGCCCATGGCAGGGGGGTTGGGACCTGATGATCTTTAAGGTCCCTTCAAACTAACCATTCTATGATTCTGTGATACATCTTTGTATGTTCATTTAAAGTGATATTTGGACATAAGTTCAGAGTTATCTTTTGAAATATTTTCAGTAGCAAACAAAAAATACCCAACATCTTTCTTCCTTCCTTTAGTCTCAAACTCGCTGCCTGTAGGTCTGTGAGTTGAGTACCAAGAGAGGTTTTGTGGTCATACTTGACACGCTATGTTTGCACATCTGCAGCTGTGTTAACTGAGTACCTTACACAGGGATAGCAGAGAAGGTAGGTTTCAGGGATACCATCCTCACCTGGCTGGGAACTGCTTATTGCCAGCCAGCAGAATGGCAGCTGTGTCTGCTCAGAAACCTGTTGCTGTTTACAGCTTGGCCTGATGGGTTTGTGGAGCCCTAGACAGTTGGTCTACTCCAGAGATCTGTGCTGCCCTAGGCCCTGGGGCAATCTTGTGCCTGAGGTGTCAGGTGAGGTGTCACTCCTAGGGAGAAGCCTATGCTTGGCATTGTTCCTAAGTGTCAGGGTGTTTCATAGAAATGACCCTGGCATGCAGCTCACCTGTCTTCTCAGCAGAGCTGAAAACAGCATGATGCTTCCTGGTAAACAGACCTTGGGAAGACTACCTAGTAAAATGTGCCCTTTGATATCTCCTCATGAATGTTAAATCTACATTGCTGTTTTATATGCTATAGCACCAAAGAAAATGTGTATATATTTTTTTTTTCTTGCTAATCATTGCTATTATCTTAATCCTACATTGAGATGTGTCCTTATGACTGCTAAAATGTGTGAAATTTAGGACAGGTTGGAAAAGCCTGAACTCAAAGTTATCAGAATCCATGTAATGTTATCATATATTGCTAGAATATTTTACTATTATACTATGTCTTCTAGTCCAGATGTTGCCTGACTGGAAGATATTTTTATGACGTCATCCCTTGTGTATGACAAATGTGGCTGTTTCCAGAGCTGCTGTATGTCTGCATCTGACAGAGCATCAGTACCCTGGCCAGCTGAGAGGAGAGGTTCAAACAAATGAGATGTTTGTAGGAAAGAGAGAGAGTGTGTATCTGGACAACTGTTGTTGAGAGCAACTGTAAGGGTGGTTTGTATACCTCAGGTTCCTACAGCAATTGCAGTAGCAAACTACTGAGATTGGGAACAAACCAGGCAGGTTATTTGTCCACAGATTCTTGCTGTCTTTTTCACAGAGTTGTAGGCTTTCTTTGATTGTTTTTGAAATAGTTTTGCCTATGTGAGTCAAAACTAAGGTTGCAGTAAAACACAAACCATTACTTAGACTTTGTGATTTCCACTTACTGCCATCTAGGTCTCTCCTCTTTAGCAGCGTCACTCTGTCTTCTCCTTTTGTTTGCAGGGCCAAAGTCCAAGCATTTTATTGTGCTATCAATGCTGAATTTAAACAGGAAAGAAAATGTAGAACAACCGAAAAAAACAAAAAAAAAACAAACCCCAAAAAAGGAAAAGCGAAAGCAGGATTCATGCTGAATGCTGGCAAGGTCCTGTGCATGTAAGAGGCTTGTACTGTGTTGCAGAGAGAGACTTGCACTTGAGAAGTACTTCCCAAGCACACTAAAGCTTCAGCAGTTCTGCCTTTCAGACTTCAGTCACCAGTGCTGCTGCTGCTCCAGTGGGAGTTGGCTGACCGTCCTGGCACTGATGCCTTGACGAAAGTGGGAGATTGACTTTGCTGTGTTGTAAATATCATCGTCTATTTACTTGCCCTTGAAAATGCTGTAAATACTTTATTACTGTGTAATGAAGTATGAATTATTGTGCTGAGGTTATTTGTAATACGAAAGGAGTCTTGGTACAATTTAAAAACCATTGCTACATTATATTTCTTTACAGATTGTGAAGGCTGGAAACAAAGTTCATAGCTTTGGAAAGAGAGAACAAGCTATCAGGAGGAATCCCAATGTTCCTGTTATAGTAAGAGGCTGGCTACACAAACAGGTATGCATGTAATCATCCGTTTCTGTTGATATACTTCAATACAATCATCAAGTAAAAGTAAGTGCCTTCCAAGTAAGTGATAAAATAGAAGCTTAAACGTTGGTGATGCAGAGCAGTGTTGGGTACTCCCACCAGCTCTCATAATGAGGGGCTTGTGCTCTGCAAGTGTGAAAGCAAGCTTTACCTATAGGTATGATTCAGACATGGAAACAATTGTAAATGCACATCACCATCACAGTTAAATGTTGAAGCTATAACTTTATTTTCTAAATCTGGTTATTTTCTCTGTTTTATTCTGCTGGCTTTCTGCCATGCTGATTTCAGTCTCCCTCAGAAAGCACTATAAACCCAAGGCTGACTGTCAAGGCCTTATTGCATCTGCTTGTTATGCCCTTATGCCCACATCAAAGTCTTAATTCCATCCCATATGCTTTTTGTTGTCCAGAAGCAGGAGGGAGAAAATGAAGGGAAACAGGAACCCATTCACCACACATAGCTGTCACCAAGGCTGGTGTCCAAGCAAAGGATGTCATCCAACAAACAGAATTTTACAGCTCCTGCATCTTGAACTCTTAAGCTGACAGAAGCGCATCCTTGAGTGCAAAAAGTAAAGAAAGCTGTTTGTTGTATGAGAACACATCCCTGTTTCTAGTTTGGCAGTCACTGTCCAGTCATCAGATTATCACCAGAAGAAGGGAAATACTATATGCCACATTCCTCCTCCTATTGCCTTTTGTTCCCTTTCCTCTACTTGTAAGCACTTAAAGCCTGAAGACGCTTTCTATGCTGCTGGTCTCATGAGAGCCTGCCTCAGCTGAATAAATTGTACTTACCTAGATTACAGTCTGGCAATTGTACAAGCGTCTAAAATTAATTTCAATGTAAATATTACTCCTTTTGACATTATATGTATTATATACCTAGAGAGAGATATATAGATCTCTACAGGCATATTATACTTCATTAAAATTTGCACATTATGCACCCTGTTTTGTTTCCTAAGGAATATTTGATTAAATTACATTTTAGGCATGGATGGCATATGGGAGGCTGACTGTAGAATTACAGGGGATCGTTGTCTGAAATGTGAGGTCATACTTCACAGCTGTGAAGTGATTTGCATCTTGGTCTACGGGCCACCCTTGTTGGTATTTGGCCACCCAGATGCATACTTTGTTTCTTTATTGCAGGATAAATCTGTCTAGAAAAAAAATGCGTTGGTTGTGTGTAAGGCTAATCTGAATGCTGTTTGGGATGCAAGTTTAATTGCTTAATGAAAATTAGCAGTTTGAATATTCTACTCTAATTATTTTATAGCTGGATGTTTTGCCTCTTATCTTTCTTAGCACATAATATTTTGCTAAAATAGAAACCGCTTTTTATTTGTAATTAATGCCATATTTAGGTAAACTTCTGGTAAAGTGCTCGCTGGTACATCATTGTATGATAAGCTGTTGACTTTGCTTAAATGAAAAGTGTCTCACATTTCTTGCATTTCAGGACAGCTCTGGAATGCGATTATGGAAAAGGCGATGGTTTGTGCTTGCTGATTATTGTTTGTTTTACTACAAAGGTGAGTAGATACTAGTTCTTTTGAGTTAGTCTGTAACAGTTCACCTGTTCAAATCACACTGCAAGCACAGACTAATTGAACTCTTCAGATACAGTTTGGTATCCAGAGAAGGTGTGTCGTGAAACTGATCTGTGTGCCTTTAGTGCACAACGATTTTCAGGCCAGAGTTGGGGGGTAAGGGGTGCTGTATGATCTTTTATCACATCACTTATCTTTGATATGCCAAGGATTAAGCTGCAAAACATTTGGCAGCAAGACCAGTTTAAGTTTTACACCATCTCTGGTCTTGTGTTGTGTTATCTGCTCGCTTGCATTTGGACAGCTGACTTTTTTGAGCATGCACTAAGGCCAGATCAGGGCATTGATTCAGCTTTAATCCAAGGGACAATGTAAGTGTGAGAACTTCTGAATCCAGTAGTTATGCCCAAAAGGGTTAGAGGGTTCTCGTAACCTGAACTGGGAATAAGGGCATTATATAAGGTTACTTTGAAGTTTTGAATACTGTGTAGTGTGTTACAGTTTTTGGAAGGCATTATAGAATATGAAACTCAGAATTCATATTTCGAGGCACTGCATTTCTGCTGCTCATCACTTTAGAGCCAAAAGTAACAGAGGTTTCCCAATTATAGCACTTACGCTTAATGGAAAGTCCATCATGTTATGCAGCTTTTCAGACTTCATTTGTCACAATAAGCTTTATTTTCAAAGCATATTCTTCTGTCTGAACTTAGAAAAATCAACATCCCCCCAAAAGAACTTGACAAATTACCCAAATTGATCTTTTATTAAAAAAATAATCAATTTTGTTTCTTTAAAACATTTTTCGCCCTGTATTATTAGTGTTGAGTCATAAGAAAATTCAGGTCAGAAGGGACTTAAGGAAGTGTATAGCCCAGCTGCCTGGTGAAAGCAGGGTCAGGAAAGAAATCATCCCAGGTTATTCAGGGCGTAATCAGTCAGGTGTTGAAAATCTCCAGGAATGGAGATGCCACAGCCTCCCCGGTGGCCTGCTCCACTGCTGCTCTGTCCTCATGGGGCTTTTCCTTATATCCAGTCTGAACCGTTCTTCTTTCTACTTAGTGCATGTTGTCTGTCTATCCATGAAGGAGAATGTGTTGTTACCTCACTGAAAAGTACAGTGAATTAGATCCTGGGTTGTTTTTTTTTTTATTCAACAGACAGCAGAGAAGAATCTGTTCTGGGTAGCATACCATTGCCTAGTTATGTAATATCTCCAGTTGGACCTGAAGATCGCATAAATCGCAAATTTTCTTTTAAGGTACAGTTACAAAGCTTATTAGCTAATCGTATGTTAAAATGCTTATTTACATTGGAAAAGATGCTGTTATAAACAAATGTCTTCTACTTTCCTATTTTTTTTTTTTTTGCAAAGTAGACAGGTTTATTGACTGCCTGTTCAAATGTGACATAGCACTTTTTTTGTTGCTTAAGAATTTACATTCATATGTCTGTTACCATGTAAATGTCTTTAAAGCTTAATAATGTGTCTGTGAGTAAAGATTCTGTTTCTAAAATTAGAAATTAGTATTGCTAAGTTGATTCAGTACTGTTTACAGATTGAAAGAAAAGTTGATGATTTTTCTTTATAGAGTACTTGACCTCATACTGGACTGATGGTCTTCTGGTTTTATTGCATTTGTTTTTAAATAAAATAATCAGCTCCATTCTTGCAGTTAGAAAATGACAACACTGCAGCTTTTGATGTAGAAGTTCCTCAGTTCAGGGGGAAAAAAGTGACCAATGTTTTGCTCCTTTTTAGGGGAGGAACAATAGAGGAACAAGACACAGATTTTTTGAAAGGAAAAATACTTTTGTTTGGTTTTGTATTTTTATTTTTCTTCTTTAAAAAAAAAAGATAAATTGGATAAGATACAGTCCTATCCTTTGTTATAAAAATCCTATGGAAATAAAATAAAATATACATTCGTTTTGACAGTGGAGAAAGATATCTGATTCCAATTGCTTCCGCTTGCAGCGCTAAGGCGAAGTTTAGAAACTTCAGTGTATGTTGCAGATTTAAATTCTACTGATACTTGAAGCAGAACCTGTTTTTCCATCAAACAATTGAGTGATGTACTTTAAAAAAATAAATTCAGAAATCTGTTAAATTTAGAAAAATAGATTTAGAAATAATTTTTAGAAAAAAATTAGAAAAGTGGATATACTTTGGGAGATTTAGAAGGAAACTTTCTTTTTAAATCTTTTCTGTGCTGAAATTATGAAGAACATACTCAGCTTAGACTTTGTCTTGCATTTTGATTTCTGGGGTGTTTTAAAGGGCAGTCTATGCCTTTTGTTGCTTTGAGTTCTATTTCACAATGATAATGGTTTGAAATTTATTAAACAAATATTAACTTGAGAAATGTGTTTAAAAAAAGACCTTGTGCACTTTGTGGAAATGTTTGTTGTACTTTTTCAAATGCAATGAACATGAGATAGCAGGACAAGCTACAAAGGAACCTTTGTTTAAGGAAAAAATTCCACTTTAATATTTAATGAGTGTAATTCATCAAGCTCTCCTCTTCTAGAGCCCTTTCCTAGGAAGAAGTACATACTGCAAGAGGAGGACCCAATGTATTTCTAGGCTTCTGCTTCTCTTGAATGACCATTAATGCAGACTTGGGAAGAAGACAGAGGAAGTAGTGATAGTATCTAATTGCTTTAGAGTTTAAAAAAAATAATATTATTTTATTGAAAGGATGTTTGTAAGTGTCAATCGAATGTATATTAGGATCATTAACCAGTTTAACATTATCGGTGATAAGGGGGAAAAAAAACCCTCTGCGTGAGCATGTATATGTATGCTCATGCTCACACACAAATACACGTGATTTCCAAGACGTATGTTCTTTAGAGAAGTTCTCAGGTCACCACTGCAAAGTTGTGCCTCTCCTTTCTTGCAAAGTAGACTGGTTGCGATCATAGTTAAATGTTTTCAGAAACCTTTGCAGACTTGCCTTGTTCCTTTTAGGATATCACATGTATATGAGCTCTACCAAGTCTTTAATCTGAGCCTTTTTCTGAAAACTGGCATAAGCCATTAAGCTGATGCTTTCAACATACTGTCATTGCTAGAAAGTTGATATAGACACAGGGAGTTGATAGCAAAAGAAACTCTATGCTAGAAATCTATATAAAACCCCCAGAACATACATAGTTTGCTGTGCCAACCTTAACTCTGCTTTAGGTGTTTGATGACTGACTGCAGACTTGATGCTGCAATTTCATTGTATTTAGAACCAACTCCTAGGGCAGCAGGAGGATTTTGTAAGATTCCTGTTGCTTGGACCCCATCCAATACTGACGTTCAGTGGTCACAGAGTCAGCTGTGGGCACATGGCAGCAGGAGCACGGTAGCACTGGCATTCCATCACTCACCAGCCATTACCTTTATCTAATCTTTTCAGTGCACTTTGATATCCAGAGCATAGAGGGACATTCTGTTTCACTACGTAGTGCAGCCAGAAATAGAAAGCACAAACACATTACGCCCAAAATAAAGACAGGACTTTTTCACATTTAAGTCCTGAATGAGTGAGAAAATGTGTCATGTCACTTTTTACATTTGGCCTGTCATTTATTCATATCGTTTTAAATCCTCTGTTACAATAGAGGTATTGGCGCTCATTGTAAACAACTGTTTTAAGTAACAATGAGTTTTTAAAGCTAGGAAGCATTCATGCTTAAAAATGTCAACATTTTGGTTTGTATAACTAAAGGAAGGAAATTTAATTAGCAAATAAACTGATGCTCTTTGCATTACGATTCAGTTAGAAGAAGTTTTATAAAATATATGCTCACTAGGATATATTTTAAACCCTGCTAACTGTTAAAATGTACACCATAGGAGCTGTCAAAGTTCTTTTCCTTTCATCATTTCCTAAAGGCCCAGCTTTAAGCTTTTGAGTCTCATTGGGTGTTTAACAATTACAGGCCTGCAGAACTGCATACGGGCTATTCAAATGTAATAAAAAACCTACTTTATAAAGGTATAACAGTATGTATGTTAAATTATTTTGTTTAGAAAATCGGTTTTAAAGTGTTTATCTTGACAAATTTTTCACATTGTTTATTTGGCCCAAGCAAAATGCTGTGACTGGCTGTAAGCTACTGACATTAAGCTGTGTGTTTTAGAACTCAGGATCCTTACTGGATATTTGAGTTGGTAGCTAACATCTTAAATATATTTCATTGATCTAATCACTATAATTTTTGATACAGTAGAAGCATAGAATTATCTAGGTTGGAAGGGAACTTTCAGGTCATCAAGTCCAACCATTAACCTAACACTGACAAAACCACCACTAAACCATGTCCCTCCCATGTGAGAGAGCACAAATCCAATGTATAGATTTTAATGTGAAAAAGTTTGCCCAACATTTATATATAGCTGGAAATATCCCCTGTAATTAATAGAGAACTGACTGTATTTTTAGTAATGCAACAATTTAAAACATGAATAGTATCAATTTATGAAGGTTATTGTCATTGCAGGCCTCATCATGAAGTTCGCAATCATGAAAGCTATTTTTAATTGGTCTTATATATGTTAAGATATGTGAGAGAGTACTAAATGTAGACTCATATGAATCTGACAGTAATGCAAATTGAGAAACTTGGAAGGCCTACCAACGGTTGCTGTAAAGAAAGCAACTAAACTTCATGCAAAGACATGCAAGTATATGTGGTATTTAGGTGCATATTCTGCTACCAAATAAAGTCAATGTAGGATGCTCTGATGTTCCTGTATGAGGTAGGGAGTAGCGTTGGAGATACAAATTACTCCTTTTTATTTTGATGCTACCTTTTAAATTTTTTCAGAGATATACCCTTTCAGCATGAGGGCATTCAGACCTTGGAAGCCAGGTCAAACCATTACTTCCATAAAATGCTACTGCAACTTGTTTTTAAACATATTTTCATTATTGACATTCTAAGACCTATTAGTTGAAGTATCTGTTCATTGCTTAGACTTCCTGGGACCAGGGCAAACTGCTTATCTGTTTTCCTAAAAAAATTTGACATAGTTTGTTCCTTTATGTTCTCTGGGTCATTGTTGCTTCCTTAGGCTCTCATATTGCTTATAAAGCTTCTCCAGGTCTCCTCCTCTGGGGAGGGCTATACATTTGAGAGGTGCCATTTTAGCTATTTGGAAGCTTCTACTTTCTAGAAGCCCTGAAAGAGCTCAGTATTATTTGAGGGTGAAAGATAAATAGATTGCAGTGTGCTGTTCTTGTGTTTATAGTGAAGTCTCAGAGTATTATTTCAATTTTTGCTTATAAATGTTTAAGAAACATCAAACTTCAGGAGAAGAGAGAATTTCCTGTGTTTTATAGCTTATTAAGAAGGACTAACTTTGAAAGATTACAGTTATTAGAAAACTATTCCCTTCCCCATTCCTCTGTCCTGTGAACTGTGACTTTTTTCTTTCCTGGGAATTCTGAGTTATTGGAAGTGAATATAACAGCTCTAGGCATTAGTTACTTTTAGTATAGTATTTTGTTAAGTATTTTCTTTGGAAACATGAATCATTTCATGATTTTAACTTGTTTAACTTTTTGTCCTTGTCTTGTCCTATTGATGTGCCCTTCGGGTTTACTGTCCGTTTCTCCTTCTGTGCAATTATGGGAGAGAGACTACTTTTCTTCTCAATCTATCTACATTAAGGCATCTGAATGCATGAATAGGTACCAATATTATTTTTTTCCCTGTTGTGTGTATGGTGTACGTGTGCGCATGTGCTGTGTTTTAGGCTTTTTAGTATGCTGTAGTCATCCTAATAGCTATTGCTTTAAAAAAAATAAAAAGGAAAGAACCGCTAGCTTCTGCGCCTTCTAGCAGTGACAGCTACAGGACCTTAGCACAAAGTGACTTTTTTGATTAAAAACCACGCTACTAATAAATAACTGAAATATATTTGAATTTTCCTTTAACCAGTTTTATGTATTACAAGCTTCAGAATGTCGTGTTTGTTGATAATAACACACCATCTCCATTATCCCTTCTGAAGCTATGAATGTTTTTATGGCTGTGATAGCTTCAGTCTCTCAAGGGAGAATGGTGCAACACACTTTGCATTTTTATACCGTTTTCACCTACAGACTTTTAGTCAGTGCTTTCAGATGTGTTCATCGTGCACTGCTGAAAAGAGAACCTGAAAGGCAGATGAGCTGTGTTGATCAGGACCTACAGGACAATTAAGACAGACAGCTGTTAAATCCATTTATTGATGTGGTATGCAGTTTCCACAGTTAGTGACCCAAGGTTCTGGATTTTTTTCAGCAAGCATATAACCAGGAATGGTAGGGTCCGACCGAGTCATCTGCAGTGGGGTGTTTTCTGCAGGAGTCTGCACTTCTGAATCGTAACATCTTCTTCTAGAGGCTCAATATGGTCCATGTAGTCATAATGTCTAGCATTAAAATCACCAATTTCCTTTACATCTGGAGCTGCCAATTTCTGGTCTGTTCTTACACTGGACGCTAACCATAAATTGCAATGAATTAAATGCTTCTGAATTGTATTTGTTTTGACCAATTGTAGCAGTTTCAAAATGGCAAAAAAAAAAAAACCTCAAAACCCCAAAAAACCAACAAAACCCCAGTAACAACTAAGAAACTCAAACCCAGAAAACTAAGACAGGTAAGCATGAAAAAAATCCCTTGGTTCCTGAATACCCAATTGATCAGAGCTACTTTTTCATGTATTTAAATCTTGTTTTCCTGTGTTAAAGTCAGCAGGTAATGGTGAGGAGGGAAAAACCACCTTGTATTCCCTTATCGGCCAACGCTGTTGGGAATCAGAGACTGTATCAGGGGATGGTCTTGAACTTCTCTGTCACCCTTTCCTCCTCTTCCTTCTCCTCCTTGTTCTAGCTGGCTGTTGTGCTGCAGTCTCATCCTTTCCACCATGGGTGTGATGACAGGGCAGTGTTGGACCCCTGCAGAGGCTTTATGACCACAGTTCTCAAAACAAACTGAGGCTTCCGTCTTCCATGCTTGGAGGCACAGAAGGGAAGGCCATATTTCACACAATTGTAATAACAGGGTGCAAT
This sequence comes from Nycticryphes semicollaris, assembly GCA_013400055.1. NCBI lineage: Eukaryota > Metazoa > Chordata > Aves > Charadriiformes > Rostratulidae > Nycticryphes > Nycticryphes semicollaris. The sequence continues at coordinate 16,003 of VXBJ01000788.1, read as the reverse complement.
AGAAAAGGAGGGAATTTTAGCAAGCGAATATTTTGCTTATCAGAGTTGTTGGTAAGAGTTTTAAGATCATGGTAATTTGGGAAATTCAGGGTAAGCAACTCAAATTGCAACATCTAGGGAGGGCTGCACTGGATGAAATGGCTTGGCTTTTGTCAAAGCTATTCTATGTTTCTGAGGCCATCTGTAATTGTAGACTGAGAGGGTGGTTGTTGGATTTTTTGTTGTTTTAAATTTGGAATAATGAGGAGGAGAGGATTTAATCAAAATTAAAAAGACCAGTCATTTAGGGAAGATTTATGAAGTATGTTTAACCTTTAAAAGAACTCATAGACAATTTAAAAAGTTGAGATTTTTTTTCCTTTTAAAAAGCTTCTATCTCAGCAGTGTTTCATGCCAGTAGCTTTTGTGTGTGATAGCAGGCTTAGTTTTATAAAAAACAGTTAAAATGACTAATTTTGATTTAATATCATTACAAGACCTTTCAAGCTAAGTCTTCAATTGTCTTCAGTTTTTTTTTTAAATTAGGGAACTGAATCTCTCCCTACTAATCTGAAGCACATCTGTAAAGTAACTTTGAGGAAATACTCAGGTGTTTCAGGACTGGATTAGTAATATCTATACTATCGCTTACACAAATGTGGATGAGATTTGATTAAATTCAACTAGCCTAGAGTTACAAAGATGTTCATGTTGAATACATTTGAATATTGAATGTAGAGGAATTTCCAAAGACTCCTATTTTGCAGAGGAATTTCATGGAGTATTTCATGGTATGCAGAGATACTTGTCAATATTTTATGTGCTATGATAATTTCATCAGTATTACTAACTTTATCAGAAAGTCTTGTGATTCTGCAGCTAACATAGACTTGCACACTTTAACCAAAAGATCTTAACGTGCATCATAATCAGTTCTGAAGTTAATGGTTGAACTGCTTGAATTGTAAGATTTTTGTCTGTGTTTTGTCTGAATAAATTGCTTTATTAAATGAGCTGGGAAAATTGGCTTGCTTACTCCTGTCTCAGTGAGAATTTCTTTAATTTGTTTTGTATGGTATTTATGGCAAATGAAATGTGTCTGTTAAAAGGAAACAAAAAGCTGAAATATCCTGCTATAAAAACCAGAAGTGTTGCACCTTTAGATTAATGGTGCAAGAAAGAGGTAGAGAGATTTCAGTAAAAATCGGACAGTACTATTTGAGTTTGCTGTGCTCCAGCCTATTGTGTGGCAATGTAATAATTTTATCCAAAATTCAAGAAAAAGTCAAAGAATCTAGAAAGTTATTTAAAGATATCAGGAAAAGTTATAGTAAATTTGGGGGGATCGAAATGAAAAAGCTGACTTATTTCTTTCCTTTCTTTTTTTTCTGTTGCAGGCTGTTCATACAGGTATGCGGGCATATATTTATAATAAGAATTCTGTTATTGGCTCTCAGGCAGAGCATTCAGGGATGCGGACATACTACTTCAGTGCAGATACCCAAGAGGATATGAATAGCTGGATCCGGGCTATGAATCAAGCTGCTCTTATGCAAACACGCTCTTCACTGAGGAGGCAAGTTCAATACCTAAACTGTTGACTTCCAAGATTTCATTTAATATATTTTCCATAAATATATATTTATATATATATATAAAAATCTGATTGGTCATGATTTCTGATAGTGATATCTACAAATGTGTGCATTAAACTCATTCCTATTTTAAATAAATAATTATTTTGAATTTACATGCTGTTGCAAATCAGTTTACTAATGTTGATTAAGAAAACCTAACATTCAGTACTTGTGTCTATACACAAATTGTGTGTCTGCATTTAAGGACATGGATTAATTTCTGTATATATACAGTTCTTTACGGAATTTCACTTAAAAATTTACAGGTTTTGTGAGCAACTTCATACACCTGCAACAGCCAGCTGGCAGCTGTGAGGAGAAATAAATAAAAGGCAAAAGACAGAAGAATATGAGCTGTTTCAAATGAGTGTTTAGAACTAGGCTTAAAATGCTGTTAAGAGGGAAAAAAATGTTACAGATGGGTAAATCATAAGTGCATAGAGTTACAGATATTAACTAATTTATGCAAGTATTAACCTTTTTTTTTTTCTTTGGTGGCCTTTAGTACTTATGAAAGCTTTTTATGTTCTTTCAGTGTACAAAAAAGGCACTGTGACAAAAGGAGGATGTCTTTTGTCCCATTGTTCTTAATTAGTGCTAGAAGCAAGTGAATTCAGCTGTGCCTTCACATGCTTCCAGTTTTTTCCTTTTGTTAAAATTGGTATAGCCCTCTCAATATTTTAACTTTGGTAATGCGATTCTTTCCCTACAAATCCTTGTCAAAGAAGACTCTGTACTGTGTAACAACCCTGCTTTTAACTCTTGGGACTGTGAGGATTAAAATGTCATGGTGCAGTTTCTCACTACTGCTTCTTTTGGCAAATCAAATACAAGTGAGGGATCGAGATCTCTTCCAGATTTTTGCATACTATATGATTTTATGTTAAGATTTTCTGGATTTAATTTAATTTAACACTTAAATGGTTTAACATGTAACATGTTACTTGGGTTTTTTTAATAAGGATAGGAATAATTGAAAGGAAACTTGGGGAAGAATGGCATGTTAGATGCATTGATTGAATGTCCTTCCTCATAGCAGACTATGCATTTTTGAGAGACCAAGTAGACTGAAGTAAAAACAATTGTTTCATGGCACTTATTCAGAATTCGTCTTTCATAAATCTTTAAAGAGGCTGAACTTAGTTTCAGAGAAGATGAGGTGCTACTTCAATGATACTTCATGGATTGTAAGAGGAAAAAAAAAAGTTGAGAAACTTACATAAGGAGATGAAGAAAATTGCAAATGAAGTATGTTATGTGTCAAAAGCAATATTGAACTTCTTACATTCTTAGACATTTTATAGTGTGTTGTAAGTTTAATATTAGGATTTCTGGAATGAAATTTTTGGAATATTTAAACAATAAGGTAAATAAGGAAACTATTGTGCATTGCAGCATGAATTGGGAGCAATGGAGGTTAGTGGGTTTTGTTTAGTGTTTGGGTTTGGTTTTTTTTTCAGGAATAGCCCCCAGGTTAGAAATTCCCATGACAGTTATAGTACTGACTCAAATGTAGATATTGTTCTGTCCTCTTGGCCAGAAATGATTAGGCCCTAAGGCATCTACAAAAATATGAAAGACTTTTTTGATTTTTAAATGAGCAGTTGGCAGTTTGGATTTAGTTTTTTGGCTTTCACTGTTTCCCAGAATAGGAAGACTTTCTTTTTACATTTGTTCCTACGTAGTATTGCACAAGTAGAATGCTTCTTTCAGAGAGTATTATTACTTTCAGTCATTTTTACAGAGGCAAATAAAGTATTTCTGCTTCCTTGATAGTACTGCAAAGAGAACTTTTGCCTAACTACTAAGTTTTCCTGTGCATATGTATCTAAACGCACTTCTGTCAAATTTATCACAGCCTGGAGAAGGTGCTTTTGTGGGTATCCTTTCTGAAATAGTAGCATCAACTTTTCATAATTATGCAGTGTTCATTAATGACATGTATTTTCTTTTCAGAGAAACTGAAAAAGTGGATCAGCAAGCTGTTCCCCAAGTCAATCATGTGGATGCCTGTAAAGAGCGTGTGAAGGCAGAGATTACAGATACAAAAGAAAGTTATCAAAAATCAGGTGAAATGCTTGGATATGATAAGCGTGAAGAGATAAGAAGAGAAAAAGAGGAGGAGGAGCGTTATATCCATAGAAAAGAAACTCTGGAAACTAAGAAGGGAAAGGCTAAGCATGCGTTAACAGAAGCCGATTCATTATTTCCAGACTTAACGAATACATTGCGGTCCCAAGTAGCACAACCTCAGCCAGCTGACAAGAATGGAACGCTTCCTAGTTCATTAAGTATGAGCACTGGCCTAGTGGAGCAGAATGGTACCAGCTCATATAAAAGAGGGTTTGTTCCCAGAACAAATCCAGATAAACAGATTCAAAGAAAAAGTAACATGGCTCAAGTGGAGCACTGGGTAAAAGTCCAAAAAGGAGATACAAAAAGGTTAGTAATGGGCCCATCTTTAAATAGCCTGCCAAATGTAATTTTCTTAAATTAAAGGAAAATATGTACTAGTAGTATGTTTAATACAAATCAGAATTATATTTTACGGACACAATGTATAACAAAATTTACTTTCTCCTCCAGCACAGAATGGTGTTTTTCAGGTGTTTACTTCATGGGAAAGTCAATACAGGATTGGCTAATCAAATCCCTTTAACATTGTTGCTACATTGCAAATAGAGAAAGTGAGATTGGAGTGCTTTTGTTTTTTCTTTTTCTTTCTTTGTTTTTTTTTTTTTTTAACTGTCTTTAATTGCTGTGGATGCTTAAAACTTTGTAAAATTTGTAACAGTTGAAGAGCCAGAAAGTTAAGTCCAGCCCTCAGTAAACAACTACACAATACATATAATAGATACTCATTTGTTTTCTGCTTAAAAGAATGATGATTATTTTTTTTCTCCCTTCTGTTCCTGTTCCAAATATCCTTTATATCGGATCACTGCACTCAAAGTCACAGTGCATGCATCCCATATTGAAAGGTGTTTGCATATTCATTTAGTTAATGAAGAGGCACTAGGACGTTCCCATGGTCTCCAGGATTCTCTTTTCCCTTTTCAGTCCCTCAAAATTATATAAGTTGTACCAAGAGGTAGAATGCATGCTGGAATGCTTTTGTAGTTTGAAAACCTCGTAATTGCTTTACTTTCAAAGTGTGTGCTCAGATTAGGTACCGGTTGAAAAAAAAAATGTCACCGTGTGTCAAGTGGCAGGATTGACTGGGCTCTATGCTGCATGTGAGGAAGCCTACTGAATTAGTGCCTTAAAAATTTGCTAAAATATAATATAGAACAATAGGAGACATTAGCATGTGGTTCTTAGGAGGGAGACATCATTTTGGGCATTTTTTAATGCTTATTGAAGCTAACATGTCATTTGGATCCAGTAAGAAATCTAAGGCTTGCTAATTCTGTTTGGAAGTCCATTCTTTTAATCTCTTATCTTTGGAATTATCCTTAAAGAAACCTTTGTGTTTTTCAATTTTATTTAACGTTCTTCTAGACTGCTAGAGTCAGTTTACTTGCGTCTTTTTTGCTTGGATATGAATCAATGCTTCCAGAGACAGTAAGTCTTTAATGAAAAAACTACTTGTTGTATTAGTTCTTCTTACATGCACAGATGTATTAGTCTAAAATAAATTGAAAACTATTGAAGTAATTAGCCAGTGCTTTAAGAAAACTTCTGTTGATGTTTTTCACATCAAAAATATTGGCAGTGAACAGGTTTGACTGATAGCTAAATAAGTACTGTTTTCTTCCTTATTAACCTTTCTAGTAAATCAGCTTTAGGTGTGTATGAGGATGAGTGTTAAGATAGTGCTGTTTCAAGTGCTGGCATTTGTTCTAGATAGAAGCAGCAATCTTAGTGGAGCTATTAGGTATTCAGGGAAACTTTGCAAAAGTTGACTGCAGTGATGTGACCAAAATCTAACTTTATATAAATAAGTAGTAATTTTCCTTTTACCTTAAGAACTTTATGTTCTATTTTAGTTCATGTGACCTTGTTTTCTTTGTCGTTCCCTGACAAATGCCATTATATCCTCTGTGTTCAGAATAAATTGCATGTTACCTTCCCAAAGATTAAAGGATTGATTTTTTTTTTTTTTTAATGGCACTTTTTCTCAACCTGCTTAGGTTGTTTCAGTGCACTTAACTGATGGATAGAAGTGGCATGTTAGTTGTCAAATGTCTCCTTGATTTCAGGATATAGAAATTTAAGATAGAGATGATAATTTGATTGACATCCCATTTTGATTTTAGTAAGTATGAGTGGACCACTTAATTTCTTTGTGCTCTGTGTATACTGTTATTTCACCTAAAATGTTACAAATAAAGAAACCAAAGATTTAGAAGCCTTTAAATTTTTTGAACACAGGATGAGTACAGTTTTATTTGTTTCCTGGCTCGGATGTATAAAGATGCAATTGCTTGCCAGCAACTTGATAGGGCAAGAAAGAACTCTTTCAGCTAGAGTCTTCACTCAAATACAGCAGTTGTTTATATAATTATTTGCAGGAATTGCACCTTTTAGATAGATATTTAGCTCTTTCAAATAGATATTTTACTTTCCCTTTTTATAAAGCACTCAGAACTGTTTGCTAACTAGTAAATGTTAGCTGTCGCTTTGGAGATTCATCTCTCTTAGGCAATGAACTGATAGCTGCACTACAGTTACATCCCATGTAGTCTTCTGTCACCACACTGTTCTCAGCAAAGGAGAATACCTGCTTTAGTAAGGTTCTTGACAGTCTTAGAGAGCAATCTAGGAAATTGGAAGGAGGTTTGAAAGGAGACTTTCAGGAAATTTTGGGTTTAAGTAATTAAAGGTCAGGACCATCAAACAGCAGCTGTCCAGAAATTATTAGTCTTTGATCCGATTCCAATGCCTGGATAGACATAGTGAATGCATAATTGTAAAGAGCCTCCTATTTCTAACAGTTTATTTGCAAAAAAACCCCAAAGGTAAATCTGATAATGTAAGCTTAATATTTCCCAACTAAATGCAGTTCATATTGAGGAATTTCCTTCCTTGCAAATACAGTGTTAAATATTTCTTATTATGCAGAGCTTTCTATTCCTTCTTGGTTTGTTTAAAAAGGAAACATTACTTGTCTTGTTAGCTTCTCTGCATTCCCATGAATGGGCAGAGTGTTTCTAACAATCGTGTTTGCTTTCTTCTGAACATTTATCTTCTCTCTTTGCAATATCTTCTGTGTGGTTGCTTCCCAGTGCAGATCCTGATTGATTGTCATGGCTGATATTCATATAATGTGGCCTCAGGCCATTTTTTCACTCTTCAATCTCTGCTTTCCTTTTTATATTCTTTCTAGTTCATTGTTCAAGAGAGGGAGATTCTAAGACCAGTGGCTTTTGCTCATTTTTACTCATGATTCCTGAGAAAGCAATTGTCCACAATCTGTTGTGGAGTAATTTGAGTCATTTGGGACTTTGTTCCTTTCCTGTTATAGAAATTGGCATGTTGTCTTAGGTGCCTATTTTTTTATAATGGAAATGAGTTTTAGGGGTCTGAAACCTTGTGTGGTATAGATGCCACCTGCTTAAGGCCTGTTATCTTAGCTGGAGTTTTTCTCCCTACTTCAGTTACTAAGAAATTGCAGCTGGCATGTATGCAGGTGTGTATGCAGGTAGTTGCCTCTAAAGTTCAGCCTTTAAATATGACTTTTTCTGTGCAGTGTAATGCACGTGAAACTTTGTTCTTGATTCTGGCAGGCTGAAGTGTTGCGTGAAGCTGGAACTCCCCAGTCTTTTTTTCAGACTGCTTTTGCACCTAAAGCTGCTAGCCCTGATGACTTCAGGGGCTACCAGAAATTCCTGCTGCTCTCAGTAGTTTACCCTTTCATGTCTGATCGGAAAATAACCATACAAGGGTGGTTTGCAACATTCAGTAGTTTGCTGATGCCTTCATGAGGATTCAACTAGGTTGGAGTGTAGGAATGCTCAAGCCCCTTTCTCCTCTTTTCCACAGAGAAATCACCACAAGGATCTACTCTGGCTTCATGCCTGTCTCGGATGTCCTTTCGAAGCATTGCCTGCTCCAAACTTTTTCAGTTCTCATGCCTATCTAGAGAAAACACGTCTGTACCAACCACTTTGATTTTCATGTGGAAAGAATTGGCAGTACAATACAGAACAGAGAGAGTACAGTACACATGATGTAATGAGCTAGACAAAAGAGGTTACTTGAATACTAAATGCTGATCTTTGAGTTGCCTTTGTTCACATTACCTAAATGCTTTAACCTTCATTATAAAATGTGAGGTAACATCATGGTTCTGTGTTATGAGAGAGCAGAGCTCTTACAGATTTGTAACCCTCCATGCAGCCCAGGGTAGTTATTCTGCTTTCTGACATGAGGAATTATGTGTCCTTTCAAGAGCTTCCATATTTCAAGACAGCCCAAGTGTCAAGTCTTGAAAGCAGAAATAGATGGAGGCAAGTACTGAACAGCAGTTACTGCTAACAATGCTTTTCCCTCTGCTTCTGTTCTTCCAAGCTGAACAAAGATGTTCCTTTCCATCCTGCCCTTTCTTTCATGTGAAATTCCTGCAGTTCTCATGCCATCAGCCTTCTCTGTCATGCAGAGAGTGGAGCCTACCGAGTGATGAAATGTGCTCTAAGGTCTTAATTTGTGGGGTTTTTTGTTGTTTTTATTTATTTATTTTGTGTGTTGTTGTGATGTAGCAAGTCTAGCAGAATGGTTTTCTTTTTGGAGATCCTGAAGAAATGGATGAATGACTGCAAGCAAGAAACCCCTAGATGTTTAATTGGAGAATCAGAAATTAGAGAGGCAGGTATAATTCGGCAGCATGAAGCTACAGAAAGATTTTGACTTCAAAGTAGGAGAGAGAACTAACTACACTTTGTCAAAGCTTTTGCCAATTCCATCTACTCTCTACTTAAAATTTTCATTTCTAGAGTTTAAGTATACTACAGATGCAGTACTAAAACCAGGATGCAGTAACTCCTGCTATAGTCTAGTTTGTCAAATGTGTATTGGTGAAAGTAAATAATAGAGACCTGGGGACGTTGAGAAGTTTCTCAATTTTTGTTCATGAGAATGAAGCAAAAGAAAAGGTATCTGAGATACTCATTCTGTGATTTGTGAGATTTCATCTTGTACTTTAAGGTAATTTTTTATAATGGGCATGTTTTTGTTGTTCGTAAACTGCACCACCTAGTGGTGAGCAAGCTTTCAGTGTAAAGAAGTATTGTAATTTGCAGATTTTCTCTTAATACATAACAGTAATTCCTTTCTTTGTGTTCTCAACATTCTTTTTCGCTGAAGTACATAATGCTGCTGTCCCTTAAGTTTATTTCTAGTAGGTCATCCTAGGTTAGACACTAAATTAAAAGCTCGTATTTATACTATGTGCGTGCATACAGTGTGATGTCTTCGTGCAGGGTAGATTTCATTAATATTACTTTGTTAATATTACTGTAAATTCTTTTAAAACAGCTCTCATATGTTGTGTCTCGTAGTGCCCATGTTGATGTCATTAGAGATTATTTTTTTTATCAGTCACTCCCACTCACCACAATATGCTAAAATTTACCATTTTTCCTCTTCCTTTACAGCCTTGCTTCTGATCAGACTCTTACACGTCAGGGTCCCAATCCACCTTTTCCTGAAAACTATCACACTTTGCCAAAGAATACCAGGCAGCCTTCAGGGAGCTCACCACCACCACCAAACCGCAATTTGCCGAGTGATTACAAATATGCACAAGACCGCATTAGCCACTTGAAGATGTCCCGGGAAGAAAGGAAAGCAAATAAGGATGGAACTGTTTGGCAGCTATACGAGTGGCAGCAGAGACAGCAATTTAAACACGGCAGCCCCACTGCCCCACTTTATGTAGGTTCTTCAGACTTTATTGATCGTGGTAAGTCAAAAAGCTCATTAGATGTTCCACGATCAATATCTGTTCCACCCTCTCCATCTGATATTCCTCCACCTGGACCTCCAAAAAACTTTCCCCCAAGGAGACCACATACTCCTGCAGAAAGGCTTACAGTTAAACCATCTGATGAGAGACAGACTGTAGATGTTCCTTTTGCTGGATCACCCAGGAAGATACGAAATCATGCTTTGAAGGTTTGTATACAATATAACTGATTTCAGACTATTCTTCACGGGGTGTCATGCATTGATAATTTTAGTCATTTTCATTGTGTCCTTCCTTGTGTATGAAACATCATGCAAGTTGTAAAAGTTAATACAGTGAATAATTTTCTCCTAAAATTCTTTGGTTTTGATCATTTTAGATTTATGAATTTTTATTGGTTAGGAAAGGAAAATGGGTGGAACATCACATTGATTTGGAGTATTTTTATTCAAAAACTGGAAGGTATATATTTATATGTATAAAATACACAAATTGTAGTATTTTAATGTGTAGGTTAGGCAAGAAGATAAAACTCAGCAGAATGAACTCTTCCTTGATGATTTGTTTATGATTGTAGTCTTCAGTGTTTGCTGTGTATGCATTCTCTAGATGTTTTGCTATTGTAGTTAGTCTTAAAACTGATAAGTTTTGAGTTATGCCTAAAAACATGATAGTTTTTCATGCAGTTCACAGTTTTAAGCCCTTTGCAGAATCGCTGTCATTGGGCTAACCAAAATCAAATAGCATTAACTCGAAACTTTAACCTGCTGCAGAATTTCGGTGTAGTTTTTTTGTAGGGCCCTGTTGTACCCTCTTATCCAGAGGTGATGGAGGTTTCCAGAGGTTTCCTTATTTTAGTACTCCACATGGCTTTTCTTGCCTAAGGCATTTGGGGATATTCAGGATCGAATCCGTGTAGAATTTACTTGTTTTGGTAGCTCTTGCACTGTAATAAGTGGAAATGAAAGCCTCTGTATTCACCTAATTCTTTGATCTCAGCCGTGAGCTCTGATGGGGAAAGTATTTGCAAAGGAAGAGACTTGTAAATTCCAATACCCAGTGTGGGTTCAGGACTATGACTTCAGGTTGCACGCCAGCTTCGTGCACACTTTAGATTTTTTTCTTAGTGCATGTGCAAATGAATGCACAGCAGTCTTTTCCCTTCCTGTGCAATGTAGCTGCATAAATTTTACTCATCAAATAAAACTCTTTTTATGTCACATTGGTTTTACCAACATAGGGAAACATGAGGGTTTTCCTCATCTGTAAAACTTTTCCGTGAAATTTCTGTAGATGTTTCTAGAGAAAAATGCATGTGTTTTTATATGAAAGCGCACAGCATCATTTTACATTCAAATGTATATTTCTACAGAAATCTGTAATACTCCACCCTCCCTGGAATGCTTTATTAAATTCCATCCAGTTACATGTAAAAAGCAGAACAAAACAGCATTCCGTGAAATTCAGAGACAGGAATAAAAATAAATCATGAGACATTTAGTCTGCCTTGAAGAAAGCTGTAAAAGTTTGGCAATAAGAGAAAGATGAAAGAAGGAATACGCAGTTGGTTTTAATATTATAAGCAGAAAGGGGCATATCAAATATGTTTGCTTAAAAAAAAGCAGTATTAGTGGAACCCATTGCCACAAGGTGTCACTCATGTGAGTAGCTTACTGTTCCCTGGCTAAAAGAGGGCATTCACAGTTGTTACTGTATGAATACAAGCCTGCTGTTGGAGGGCATAATTCAACCTGCCTTTCTCTTGGAGACATTAGGTGGGGGGGGAAATTTATGAATATTTTTTTTTATTTGCTGGAAGCCACTGTGCATGTTCTGCTGAAGCATCTTGTGCTGCCAAAATCTGCTGATGTGGCCAGCATCACAGGTGCTAAATTTGCATTTGTTCATTTGTGAGTTTTACTTAATCATCAAAGGATCTGGCTAGCCCATGAGTGTCACCCTGATCTAAGCATGCCATGAATTAAAGTACAAAATTTGTGGCAGAGGTGTATATCTTCTGAATTTCCCCTCAAGTACAACATACCTCTCACTTGAGATGATCCCGAGAATTCTGTCTGTGGCTTCTTCCAGAACTCGGCTCACATTGATCGACGCTCTATGCCTGCTATGGGCTACATGACACATACTGTTAGCGCACCCAGTTTGCATGGCAAGTCGGTAAGTTGAGAGAGCAGTTACTTTTCCTTTTGTGTCATCGTAGTATTGTAGTTAAGTTTTAAAATCCTGCTCATTCCCGAGTAGTTGTATTTTTTTATTAGTTAAAACATAAGTAACTTGAATGAGAACTCAGTTTTAACTAGTTCCCAGTGAAGCCAGTAGGAATTTTGCTGTTACCTGCAACGTGAACAGGGGTGAGCTGTCTGTTATTGCAGGATTCAACTTTTATTGTGTTTATTTGACCAAACGCAGGGTTAATGAAATAATTGCTTAATCATGTGAAGTAACTGCTTTCTGGGCACGAGGTGAAAAATATAATTACAATTACTCTCCCTGAAGACTGCTAATTTCCTCTTTACAATGTGTCTAAATACCTGCAGCCTGAAGAGCTAACATTGCTTCTCATTCGATTAAGGAGACATCAGGCTAAGTTGGCTAGTATACGAAATTACACAATCGCACAATTACTGCAGCACTTGCCAACTAATTCCACCTACCAGGTCAGCTGCTGCTTGGCTCATCTGTGCCGTATGACATTTTGTGACTCTGCAAATGCTTCATTAGTGCCATGCTTGAGTCTGTGCTTTCCTGCCATTTTTTGGTATTCTACAATTCCCAGGTCGTTTGCAGTTTTTCTTTGCTACTGTATTTGCTATAAAAGATGAGTGCTTTAAGTTATAGGGCAACAGTGCAGACATTTCATAGTGTTATGTATACTTCCTTTTTATACTATTTCTGAAAATGCTCCATCTTCAGAAATGAGGATTATAATATTAGATCAGTTCATTCTAAAGCAAAACCATTTATTTGTGCTGCTTTCATGACGGGATTGCCTCCCTGTGCCACACGCTGTGTCACCTGCAAATTGAAATGCATCAGCTACTTTGTACATTCATATGAGCTTCTGTGTCAGTTCTGCAGGTGAATGTTGGTTCATAAAAGCTCGTGGACATCTTGGGTCATCAACAGTGCTCTTGATTGCACTGATGTATGAAACTTGTAGATGTGAGATCAAACGTAATTTACTTACAGAGCTCTTTGGTTCACATTAGAACCTCAAAAAATGGAGCTGCCTGGGAATAAAATGTGGTGACTCTTCTTGGAATTGTTGAAGGATTTATATTAGCCCAAAATTAAAGGATTTTTTTTGAGTTTGGAAAAGTAATTTCCTGACTTGCCTCACCTACAGAACAGTTGCACTGAGATGGGCGATAGTAGCAAGGACTTCTAAAAAAATGGGCAGACTTTCTAGTCACTTCCTCAGCCAGACTTACAGACTGATCAGACAAAAATTGTAAGGGAACACCTCTAAAGAAATGCAAGAGTGATTTTATGGCATAAAGGATTTTTCTTTTCTTTTTTAACTACACATTCTCATTGGCTCAAAACTTGAGAAAAGGTATAGTTGTATTTCTCTTTTACTCTGAAGTTTAATGTACCCAGGCTATAAGATCCTGTCAAAGTAGTAGTAAAAATTCTAGGATTTTGAGGGCATTTAGGCTGATTTACAAAGCACATTTGCAACACATAAGCTTTACTTTGTTGTGTGTTATGAATGCCTCTTTTGAAAAAAGGAAAAATAATTTTGTTATGACTTCTGTGCATACTTTTCTTGAAGTGGCTGCAATGAAGATATTGGTAGGTGAATGTATGTACAAAATTAAGCTGATTAATTATTAGCTGTAAAATTAAAAAATTATCTGTAATTGCTATTACAGGTGAGCCAATGAAAAATAAGGATCAAATTGATTGGTCTTATTTAAAAGGCAAAATGGATTCTCTAATCATATAAATGAGATCTTTGTTGGTACTTTATTCACAAAAATGACTTTGTACTTTTCTTGAATAAAGGAATTCATATCTTAAAATGTATATGAAATATGATCAAAAGTATTATACTTGTTTTTTATATAATGGCTTTTAGTTACATCTGGCATTCAGATAGGTACCGGTCTTTTTTTCTCCCAAAGGTACATACTATACTGGAAGACAATACCATAACATTTTCAGTGAAGGGATAGTCAGTAGAAATCTTCTTGAAAAAGTAATTCTTGAAAATCTATTGGTTCAGGTAGTTTCATGTCTCATTAGAGGTGGAAAATTCAAATCTTTGTTTGGAGTGCGGGCATGAGGTAGTAATATTCTTGGGAAATACTTTGCCCATTTTTCAGCTGTAAATAGCAACATGCTGGTGGAGCAAGTGTGCTTCTTTATGTACTTCCTACTCTGTTATTTTATTTCTTCTGCCATCCATTTTCTTATATAAAACCAATCCAAGTATTTTGAAATGGTTTCAAACATTCAAATAATGCTGCATTGTTTTTCCCCTATGTACTCCCCTGTAGGCAGATGACACTTACATCCAATTGAAGAAGGATTTGGAGTACTTGGATCTAAAGGTAAGATTTCATAGGAATCTACTTCCATTACTTTTTTTTTAACCCAGTGGCCTTTTGTGTATCATCTTTGTACCTGCAGGTTTTCAGATCACCTTCTGTTCATTGATGGAAACTCTGTGTCTGTTGCCATCACTGTTGTACCTAGAATATTGAGTATCTTTATATTATTGACTATACAATTAAAGTGCAAACTCAGAAAATGTAGTTGCTTCAGTTTGTAGGAAGAACTTGTGTTACTGGTACTCCAAATGAATGATATTATGTGGGTTTAGCAAAATCAGATAAGAAAACTCACTCAAAATGTTTGCTGTAGCATTACAACCAATACAAAGTAAATTTTTCTAAGTTAAAATAGAGTATTCTTTTAATCTAACATTTTCCCTTTAAATATTCTTCAGCTTTTTACTTGTTTTTATAATATGCCGTATTTATAATGCCTTGCTTTCTTGTGAAAATGAGGTGTTTAATTAGCACCTGTCATTGTTTTCATATTATTACAGCTAAGAGATTTCAAATGTACCCATTCATCCATCCATCCATCCATCCGTAGATAAAATCTGCCTGAATAATGTTACCTGATATTTCCTTTAAAAAAAAATTAAAAATATGATATTGAACATCAAAGCATGTGTCTAAATTACATCTGTATCTAGTACAGCTGATAGTTGGCAATTTGAAAGCATATCTAGACTTACTAATAATGGGGTTTGAAGAAAAAAAAACAGCCAAAAACATATGATAATTTTGCTTAGCAAAGCAGTCTGACACTTCTATGGTGTGTAGGATATCACACCATATATAAATTATATGGTGTTTCTGAAAGTCAAGGTGAAGTAAAATTTGACACTTTGTTATTCTTATTGTTTGCATGTTCATAGTTTTTATTGATGCCATGTGGTATTGCATAGGTGTAACTAATGAGCTGACTGGACCTATTAGTGTGTGTATTTCAATTTTATCTGGTGTTTAAGTGGCTGAATATATATCCAAATATATCTATGGAAAATATTAGTAATGCATGTTATATATATACCATATTTATCTCAAAATATATGTGATATATATAGTCTAAATGATCAAGTATGTAAACTGTTGTAATAATGTATGAATTTAAAATTGGTTGGACACATTTCACTTTAGGCCTTGCTCTTGCTTTGCTCATGGCTTTGCCAAATGTAACTCCATCCCAAGCCATTGGCTGAATTTTTATGACAAATTCCAATTAAAAATGTTCTACAATTAGAGATTTTTTTTTAATAAACATAGTGTTTCATCCATTATAAAACACAAATATTTTCACAGTTGAAAGTGGCCAAAACTTAAGCCTCTGAAAATGTTATGTGCTAAGCCAAATTATTAGGGTGGATTTTAAACTTTTTAGTTTATTCCACCTGGATTGATTTGTTGCAGTCCAGGACATGATGAGCTGTTTGATCTCCCAGGAACTCCCCTTGTGCCTTCCTGCAGCTTCCGTAGCTTGTGCCTTCCTGCAGCTTCCGTAGCACCTGACAAAATCAGGCAGAAAGAGAATTGTGTGGAGGCTCTTGATCTTTCTGTGGAATGAAGCTTAATCATAGAATCATAGAATACTTTGGATTGGAAGGGACCTTTAAAGGTGATATAGTGCAACCCCCCTGCAGTGATCAGGGACATCATCACGGAATCACAGAATATTCAGAGTTGGAAGGGACCTGTGGGATAGGGTACTTGAAGGTAAAGGGGGCCCAAGATAGTTGGTTAGCATTCAAGGACTGCTTCTTCCAAGCTCCAGAGCATCCCAACAGGTAAGAAGTTGAGAAAGGGAGCCAGGGGACCTGCATGGTTAAACAGGGAACTGCTGGGCAAACTCAAGTGGAAGAGGACAGTCATCATGGAAGATCATGGAAGGAGGAAATTTAATGAAA
>VXBJ01000787.1:244806-331954 GCA_013400055.1 Nycticryphes semicollaris | reverse complement strand
TTTATGCAGGCTAACAATTCAACTTTAGTTTATGAATGCTATTTTATCTTCCATTTTGTGCTGAAGCCCTAAAAAGAGTAACAAACACCCCTGCATCAACCACAACACTAGTCGTGGAGAACAATGAGAGCCTGTAAGGCAGCTGATTTTTCATTCAAATGGAAACAGCATGGCACAAATAGCTGGCCACTACCCCAAAGAAACACTCCTGCCAGTTTGCTTTATGATCCTTCATTTAAAGATGGATCAGCTGCTCCACTTTCCTGCTTAGTTGAAAGTCATTTTCAACTAACATTCCCTTATTGCAAGACCTCAAGACCAATTTTTAATAGTCCATTGTACCTGCAGCTTTTGGTCTTTCCCTAACAAGCTGAAATTTCTTAGAGAGTGTTCAAAAGCCCTTCTTTGAGTAGGTGGCCTATGAATTCTCCTGTGGATAATTTTAAATTCGGCCAAGATAAATGGGTTTGGTGGTATTTTTTTTGTTTATTTACTTGTTTTGGGGTTTTTTTAGGCTACATTACAATTGGGAGAAAAATAAAAGATCAGCAGGAGAAGTAAAAAGGGAGCACCTTGTTTCCTAAATGACTACCATAGCCTGATTTTTGTTGATTTTTATACACAGTCTAATTCTAGTTAGTCGTATACTTCCCTTTTTTTCTTTTCTTTTTTACTTTCTTTTTTTAAATTTTTTTTTAAAAGCATATCAAAGTGACAAAACTATTTGAACTTGATAGAATATATATCAGACATAAAGATTTATTGTACAAATGTGTACAGTTAACTCTTCTTACATCTTCATTTCGGCTGTAAGAGGGATTTCTTCATACTGATACTTATTTTTGCTACTTTTCAGGGGCCTTAGGTGCCTCAGATGCCTCTTTTCACATTTTGCAAAGAGAAATTTGTTTTCAGCTGAGGTCACTCTAAGCCAAAAGCCATCATTAATACTTGGAAGCCTGAAGTTTCTTCTGTCTGTGGATCTTTGACTTCAAAACACACATATAAAATTCAATGCAAGAGGAACACCATGGAATTCCACTGCAATTTCTCAGGTAATTCATCCAGATAACTTTGGCCAGTTACAGTATAGATAGAAACAGTGCAAATCATATTTTTTTTTCAGTTAATGAGTGCCAAATTTACACACACATAAACTTTGATCTTATCATCCCTGAGTTATGAAATCATCCAGATCTTTCAAAAACTTTGTATCTTTTTCCTGTCTTCCATGCCACAAGAAAAGGCTGTTAAGGAAGGGTTTTCCATAGGTACAAAATTATTAGTAGTACATATCAATAAGTGGACATAACAAATGAAGAAAAAATATCCTAGCATAAGGGATTGGAATATAGGGAGTTCAAGATGAAACCTGTTCTATTTAGGAAAGCGTCAATGTAAGCTGGCAGCTGCTGTTAGAATTGGACGGATTTCTGTCAATCAGAGTCCTTTCCTGCTCCCTGCTTTCTAATCCTGAGGTCTTACAATGGGTTAAAGAGGAATATTTTATACAAGCATATAATAGTATGCTTAACAATACTGTAGAGGTGGATGCTCAACAGCAAATGCTTTACGTGAGATAGCATGTGCTACAGTCCTGTTTCTCTGTCCTCATAACTTCTGTAAATCTTCACTCTCCTCAGATTTGTTTTTGTCAAAAAGATATTTCCTCTTCTTTGTATGGAATAAATAGTTTCAATAAGAACGTGAAAATAGAGACAAAAGAATATGAACATAAAAGTGTGAAATAAGTGTAACACAAATCAGCATTTATTGCTGAAAACTGTCTCTGTGTGAGGACCAGCAGGGGACACTATGCAAAAGTCCTCTGAGTATAAAGACCATGGCTTTGGAGATAAACTGAAATTATGACTGTGAGGAAAAAGAGGTGTCTCCTTCAAATTTTTGCAGTGCTGTGACACATTCTGTAGATTCAAAGCTTTCCTTACCTAATTTCAGAGTTAGTCCTGCAAAGCCATGTGCATGAAATACCCATCAGTAATTCAAATAAATGAATTATTTAATTCACTCATTAAAATAGGCAAGACAGTTATGGCATAAAGCTACTATTCTCAGCTTACTCACTAGCATCGTTATTTATTTTTTCTAAACCTGTCCATGGTACTCTGTCTCTCAAAGTAACAGGTGACAATAGAGCTTGTCTAGGAAGATAAATTTATCTACAGACACACATTTTTTCCATGCTAATCTTCTCCCTCAAAAAACCACATAAACCGCAGCACCAAGAACTCCTACATAAATCACAAAACTCAATAACTTTTCACCTGCATATTTTTCTGTTATCTTAAAAGATGAAATTATCTTAAAAACAAGAAAAATAAATTCTTTGTCTCTGTAAATGCTTGGCAAACTGAAAATAAACACTGTAGATAGCCTAACTTAAGTGTTTGGGATTGTGGTTTGGTGGTTTTGTTGTGGGTTTTTTGTTTGTTTGTTTGTTTGTTTTTTAATTTGAGAATCCTGGTTCATCCGTATTTGACAATTTTGTCAAGACTTTTCTTCACTCTGCTGAACACACTCTGAAAGGAGGAAGACAGACATAAAATCATTCAGTCAGAAAAAAAGCAGAATAAATAATTCCTCTCTATGTAGACCAATGAATTTTTAATTGTGTATACAAACTGAAAGCTGCAATGGGAGACACTAATTCCACACTCTCATGGCCCAGGTAATTGTTTTGATTGCCAGGCTCAAATTCCTGTATCAGTTGTTGGTACAGGAAAGTCTGCATTTCTTACATCACTCAATTATTCTGTGTTAAAAGAGTAGCATGGGTTCATGTTTCAAAATACCTTTTGCATTCCACAAGAAAGTTTCTCAGCACAAGAAATTACTTTTTACCCTCATTTTTAGCAATTTGTTCTGGTATATAGACACAAAAACATACACACGTGTATAAGCACATGGATAAAACAACAAAGACACTAAGCAAATGAAAGGCATAACTGAGAACCACAAAGAGCAACGTATGAAATTATGATTTGATTAAAAAGATTATTTTCATTGAAATGAAAGTTAGAAATACAAATAGAAATTAGAAATAACACTCTATTAATATTAATTTAAGCCTAAGTAACTGCAACACTTAATTATTACAATAATCAAGCAGCAAGCTTTTCTTGGATCCTTTCAGTAAACTATTCCAGACCATCAAGTCCAAGATCTCTCGTGACTGAGATGTTAGACAACAAATCACGAAGAGAGTTGTTTTTTTTTCCTCCTATATTCTTTTCTCAAGGCTGAAAAAATGCATTTTGGGAGGATGGGGTAAAGAGCAGTGGGAGGAAATTCTGGGAAAAGCAAACTAGAGAACTGTACATGTGCATTCTAAAACTTCATTTTTCTTTTTTTGTGTTTTTGTTTTTGCTGGGGGGTTCTTTTGGGTTTGGGATTTGTTTTTTTTGGTGGGTTTTTTGTTTTGTTTTTTTTTTTTTTTTTTGCTTTTGGGGTTTTTTTGTTTGTTTGGGTTTTTTTGGTAAATTGTAATAATTTTGTAATCTAGATGTTTTAATGTTAAAAACAAAATTGAAAGTAAAAGCTTTCAGATGGTACCTGAACAGACATTATGTGTCAGCAAAACAGAATATGATTTAATTGATTTAAAAGACTCTTAATGGTCCTGCAACCTACGCATATCCATTCTGTTTAACTTTGCTCGATGCCAGGTACCAAAGGGATTATGGTTTTGCACCTGTTAGAAATAATTGATTTAGGATGAACAAAAGTCTAATTCTAAGTCTAATAGCAGGGATAACCAGATGTGGATGCAATCCTCAGAGGAATATATATCCTCTGTATGAATAAACAGTGATTTAGGGAAAATTAAACCTGGTTGCTGATTATGAAAGCTGCTGAGAAGGATGCCAAGCCATGGAACTGGTACATCAGTGATAGCAATGTCTTTCTTAAAAGGAACTGTAAGAGTCTAAGAATTGTACTGAAGGTTACAGACAGAAGTCCTCTATCCATACTCAGAAAACTTTCCAAATTATTTAACTAAGTCCTAATAAAGTAGAGACACTAGTAGCCTTGTTTAGGCTAAGCAGTACAATAAACAATTAGAAGAAAAGAAAATTCAATATTAAGTGTATGGTCTGACAACCACACTCCCAGTAGTTTACTGGTGCATACCACAGAGACCATCAGTAAATGTGCTGATAAAGATTGAGTGGTGTTGAACTAGATGCACAGTTACTTACTCTTATCCTCCCTCCGCCTGTGCTCAGATTTTCTTTTCTATTCTCACTCTCTCTGACTCTTTAGTGGTTCTTTTCTCACCCCTTAATTCCATATAAATATTTTCCAGAGGCTGCTTCAAATGTGCAAAAAAAAAGAAAGGGTAATTGAAAATCAATCAAGCTAACCTATCAAACACTAATTTTAGCTATTTTATTTGCAAGAAGTAATTTTTCACCCACCCTTACTTAAGTAGTGTAATTGTTAAATGTTTCATGGCAGAAGTTGTCCCTCATCCTGACTCTGCCTATTTCTCACTGCAAAATGATACTTCATCTCAAACTGTCTCCTGGTGGTTTTGTTTTATTAACAAATAAGCAATAATAAAAGATGAAAATAAGTTAACCTATTAGCCTTGATAGGACATAGAGGGTTTAATTGAATTAAAAAGAGAATTAATAACTCCTAGTCAGTCAGAAGAATCAAATAGAAGATTAACAAGTAAAATTCACATTTTTTAAAAGAAGTTTGATTAACCTTTTTGCTTCAGAAGCTTCATAAAGTTATAAANCTACTGTGAAGTTGCAGACTATTAGGAACTCAATGAAAAAAATATAAATTTTTTGGTACCCTATATAATTTCTATTATAATTAAAAAGTCATTACTTTCAGTCCATAAGCTACAAAGACAATTCTGAAAATTAAAAGGAAAATAAAATTTTAAAAAATTACATGTTCTTCCATTCTTTACCACTGAACAGAAATTAGAGTGAAATTGCACGATCCTAATACCCAGAGAGCATCAACATTACAAAAAAAACACTTCTATGTATTCCAGAAGAATATGATCCCCAAAATTTCTTAAACTCTTAAAGTCTGGATGATAATACAGCATGTTTGTCAGAATCATACATATTAAGCCAACATACTTTCAAAAAACTCATTAAAATCTATGACATAACTGCAGAAAAAAAACCCAACTTTTTTGTATGTGTGACCTTCAGTAACTCAATCAATAAAATACCGTAAACACATACAAAAATTTCCCACCTATTATCAGTAAGAACAATGGTGAACACCTGGTATGGTAATTTACAACCTTCATGCTGCCTGAGGATAGATTGCAAACTGTCATCCTATCAAGATCATTTCCTACTGAAGTATTGGTGCATCAAGGCTTGAAATCAAATACTGGTCCCGTGGTCAACACACCATTTTTCTTTCTAGCATATCATTTGGTCAGACTGTAGAAATGTGATCTTGAAAATTGGAAAATCCTGAGTCATAGATTATTCCACACCTTTGCCAACTGAATGGGTACTACAGCAGCCAGAAAGCTTAACTATTTAATCCAGTTTAATATGGCAATGAAAGTATGTTGACATCTCTGAGCCATATATAGCTTCTTAGCCTGAAATGGATGACTTTATAACTATGTTTTCTAAATATGCAATAGTAAAAAAAAAAAAAAAAGTAATAAAAATGTTAATGAGGTAAATTAAGTGCAAGAAGTTAAATGATGCAGCTAATATCATAACTGTGTCACCTATCTGGTGCGTAGCAAACTAAGTTAAAGAAGTTGGCATAAGCTGTTCTTTGTATTGAGCATGGCAGGTTTTGAAACCTAAACAATCTCCTCAGATAATGAATTCACAACAGAAAGTCAGGAAGGACATATTTTTCAGTGGCGTAGAATATCTTTTGTTCAGATTTTAATTTTCCATTTGTTTTAGGCTTATTAAACTTTGCCCAAGCTCACACAGGCCCAAAAGAATATATGAATAGCAAAATGCTTCAAATGCAGATTGTAAAGTTTAAAGTAAACGGCCTCTGATTTCTAGAAACACGGAGCATCACAATGGTCCCAAATGACTTGACTGAAGTTGTCTGAAACTGGAAACTTGGGGAAAAAAAAATAAAAATAAGGCACTGAAAACATTTGTTCCTACTGAAAATGCTGGCTAAGAACTCTGGGTTGTTTCAATATACTCTGGGTGGTTTTGCCATTTCACAGCAAGCATCAGTTTCACTGGACAGAAGTAAAATTTACATTTTATAGCAATAAGCTGCAAATTCCCTCTTTCCAGCTTTACTCTGCAATATGTACTATAGATAATTTCAGTTTTATACACCTTGCACTGGGCAATTTCTTGATTACACAACTAGAATGCCTCATTACCAAAATAAACACTAGCACATATGCTGTAAGTATACAACACAGTATACACTGAAATGCTGTATCTACAGATAATTGCAATTATAGACATCCCAGTGTATATATTCTTTTTTTTCATATCCTAGTCAGTCGCAATCCATGTTCTTTCCTCTTAGCTATATGCATGTCACTGTACCCTATTTTATTCATGTGTGCTGTTAATATTCCTTCCACACATGCATTTCCTGACCTGTGGGGGCACAGGGTTATCAGCACAGAGTTCAGCACAAAGACATGGTATTAACTGCCGTCATATTTTAATTTATTTGCTTTCAAGTGCGCTCAAGTGGTTCTCAAATAAGAATTAATTCTGGTTTATTTTTTATGGTTGGATAGGACTTGACTTCACATTGATGATTTTTCTCCACTGGACAACAGCCTAGAAGGTCTTTGAATTGCTTATATCTAGTTTTACTTTCTTGCATGAAGTTTTTATATACCTGCCTGGCTCTACTGTTGGCTCTTCTTTTACTACCATACTACTATATTTCTATAGTTCTCTACTGTACTTAACATCTGCTCTGCTGTCCTACGTCTATAATTGCTCCATGAAGTTTCTGGCTCATCACAGCCTCAACTACTGTCTTTCTCAATACATATTGACATGATCCATCTCAGTTTCTTGTCTCCTTTGCTGTATTAGGCTAACAACACTACCTCATTGTCTCCTAGTAGGTTCTGTCTCCTTTTTGTTTCTTCTGTTTTCTGTATTTCTGTTATTCTGCTATTGCTCTTTCCCTGTTATTCTGGAATTCCCATCTTTGAGGATATTCAAAACCTGCACAGATAAGACCTTGAACAACCTGATCTAAGATGACAGTGGCTCAGACCAGAGACCTTCATGGATTCCTTCTGACCTAATTATTCTGTGTTTGCCATTATCACTCCCATATCACTATTCAATGCAAAACTAAACAGGAAGCAGAATCTGGGTTGTCCTGTCTGTCTTTGTGATGGGTATTTTCCCTGAAACCTGTACAGCACCACCCAACTTTGCACTACATTTTTGTGACTTGCTTTCTTTTTTTTTTGAAGTCTTTGTTACTTTTTTTTTCCTTTGCCACCAAAGCTTTTTTTTTTTACTTTGTGGATGCTGAGATGATGTCAGCCTGTACTCAAACTCCATGTATAGTTGTCTCTCCTTGCTATTTGGAGGCATTTCATTTGCTCGAATCTGCTTTTCTCAGCAAATGATTCACAATTCCCATGAACACTCCTGGTTCTAATTAGAGATCCGTTAACATTTTCAAGGCTATTCCCAGACATCACAGTATTAACACTGCAGTGCCTACTCTTTTGCTTTTTTTATTCCATGCAAGAGAAAATATAAAGAGCTCATGAACAATGATCCCAACCCATTGAGGTCAAGAGTCATCGAAACACATATAATTCCTTACTGCAGTGCCTCTGTAATGTCTCATCCTATCTTTTCCGCAAAGCAAGGTAGAAAATTCTTAATTCTGAACTTGTCAATTTTTGGCAGAGTCGGTTCTTTTATGCTGGTGGTATACTCAGCAACCCTGGTAGCAGTGCCTATGGAATTTTCTTTCATGTTTTTGGATTCACCAGACAGAAGGAGATCACTTGGTTAACTTGTTTAAGAGCCTGCACCAGCACAATGAAACTCTTGCTTCCTAATGGGGCTCTGAGAGAAATTATGCAAGTGAAGGTTGTCTTCAAGACTGACTTTATCTCCTCCACACATTTATTTCCTACAACTGGCCATTTCTCCAGCTTTAAGACAGACCATTGTAAATGCATAATTTAAAAGATGTAAAAACTTTGCATAGGGAACATTGAAGAACAAAGATTCACATTTAGCTTTAGAATATTTGGATTAAGAAAAGAATCTCTTTTGGGGAGAGCCTTTTTTTTTTTTAAATAATTTCACTGAAAAGTGAAGCTGCCGGGCATGATAGTGAAAATGAGCAACCAAGGATAACTGAAATTCTTTAATCACACTCTATAGTGTTTTTTTTACCAGCGAAAGAGTAATGTGAAGCTCTCTCCTAAAGGAAATTTGTATGTAAACCAGAGTGGATTACAAGCATGGCCCCCAGCTGCTCTTCTATTAAAACATGTATCTGTAGTTGCAGAAATTAGAATCACCCAGAACTCTATTGAAATTGATATCATTAATATGATGCTATAAAGGACGCAATCTCAGAACTGCATGGTCTGGTCAAAACCTAGCTACATCTGAGAAGGGTCTTACTGATTTTTATAAGATTTGATCTATTTCTTACTGTGATCATACTTACTTTATTGCTGGAGGAAGATACGCTAAATTGTTCTTTATTTATAAGTAAATAGCATGTCTTGAAAACTTCCATTTAAAAAAAATATATTTAGTTGGAATTTTCTGAAAATTTATCCTACTAACTTTATATAGATCACTCAGCAGTAAACCTAATTTACTGCATCAGATTCTTTTGTTCCCCCCCACCAATATTTTCTTAACAACCCAAAATGATCAAGAAGGCAAACTGTAATGGAGTTGCTATTTTCACTGTCTGAATATAAAGTTGTAGCTTTACATTTAGGGTTTCCGTTACAAGTAGCAAGTGAAATTATATTTCTTTTCAACACTGTTTAACAACAGCAATGGAAAAATCACAACTGAACACCTTAATTTTCCTTTCATCAATAAAAAAATGAAACAAAAAAAGGTATAAGAGTGGACCTCAGCCTCCTGGTAAAGTAGTTTAAGAAGAATATTTCTGCAGTAGTCAGATGAAGTTAAATCTCCCTTAACAAAATTAAATAATGAAAATTATGATTGCAAAACATTCCTGACTTAAAGCTGAAGTATCCTCAGGAACATATTTAAGTAAGGCTCTCAAGACAAAAATACAATTTTATCTATTAAAAAAAAATCTATTTTTTTTTATTTCCAGTTACGATGAAAGATGGAGAAAGAAGAAATGTAGGAAAATAGAGATTAAAGAAAACAGTAAATATACTTAGGTCTTACAAATAAAATCCAACATCTGTTTACATATTGATTTTTTGCATCACTAGTACACATCTCCAATGCAAGTTTCCTCTGCTTTGCTATTTTAAATTGACTTTCTCAAGCCCATTCATTCCTCTCTCTATTCTTTCCCCTGGCAGATAATCATGGGGTTCTGCCCTCATGGCCGAACCTATACAGCAGGGCTGCTACCCTGCTCCATCTAGTGGGATTACTGCAGCATGCGCTCCAAAATTCTGTATCACACGGGAAAAGAGATGAAGAACACAGAAACCAGCTCAGCCATCAATAACACCCAGCTTCCAAACACGGCAGTTTATCAGGTAGCTAGATTTAACTCTGAAGTCCACGGTTTATTCTACAAAATGTAAAGCACATACCAAAATCACTACTCATATTACCTAAATACCATAGCAAGCGTTATACTTCTGAGGACATACAGATTTTACAGAACATTGTAACCATGCTTTTATCTCACTTGTATCAAGCCAAAGTAAATGTAGATCAGTAGCTTAATATTAATGCCTGGAGAACCAGCCCTGCATAAAGATTTATGAATAAAAGGGTATTACATGGGAAAGATAAATTGATGCAAACCCTTCCTACAGATTCTGAACACCAGTTTGGTCAATAAAGCATTAAGCCATCAGTGCTATGTGGGTTGTTGTAAGATTAATTTTTGGGAGTCTTTTGCAGTGTAAAAAGGTCTTTATTTTCACTCTAAGTATCACAGCCAGCACCAGTGCAGGAAACTTTCTTTCCAGTCATTCTTTTGATATCAAGGCTTTTGAGATCCGGTGGACAAGGCAGGCAGAACTTATGCTTTTTGCTGCTACATATATTCGATATGCATCGAGTCCTGAAGTGCTGACTAGAGGAAAGTCTGTCCTTTAGTGTACAGATCTTACTGTTGGGCTGAGATTTCCTCATGGTCGTGAAAGCTGAGTAAGCACATCAGATGAATTCCAAATTTAAGTTCTTCAGGTTTTAGGGCTAGCAGGGTGACCTTGCCTGCCTCTGTGCCCAGCCAGGAGAGGATCTGCAAATGGGTTTGCAAAGCCACATCTTGTACACTATAATGCCCGTGTCTCCTACCAGGTAATGTGACATTCAGACAACATAAAAACCTTGAGAATATGACCCTGATATTGCTGAAGTTGGGAAGAGTTGTAAGGATTGAATACAAACCCCTAATTTTAGATTTTCTTGATGGACCCAGCTCCTGGCTGCCTTCTCCATCTGATATCAAACACCAAACTCACTCCTGCTTCAGCTGGGTGCACGGCACACTCACATACACCCAGTAAAAAGCAAAATGGCACAGAAATCAAGGTGTTTGTATGCCAGTAGAGTATATGTAGTTGCTTTAAGTATGTGGCAGCTTCCAAGTCAGACACACTGTAATGAAGACAACGCTCTTAACTGCCTCTTCTTCAGGAGAGACAGGGTAAGTAAACAGCTCCAGAAATTATTCACCAAGAGGACTTTGAAAGTGCTATCATCTTTTATCAGTTCTAACTACATGGAGTTGGTACTACCAAACCCCTCACATGGAACGTATAAATGGGTATTTGCCAACTATCTTCAGGCATATAATGTGGCTTGGGTTACTCATATAGTTAATGGAGAAAGGTAGGTGCTAACAGAAGGTCATTCAGGGAAGAATTCTAATTATTTTCTACCACAGGTGCTCTAAGTCTTCCCAAGTTAGGTTCTGAATGTAACATGAGTATCTCTTGGAGCTCTCCATAAATGCTTTTGTGCAATGCAATTTCTGCGCCACTGAATGTAAAAGCAACTGCCTCCGCGAGTGTCCAAGTGTATTATTATCCCAAAGCAGCCCATCTGCTCTGCATTCACACCCAGCAGTATGTTAATTTGGAGCCTAAACAAATTACATCTGTGATGTGGCCACGTGTAACTGATCCAAACCGAGTACAAACCCAGCTCTGTGGCATAGCAGCACAGACACACACATTCCTTGGGGATGGACTTTGCATATGGCCATGGGTGTATTGCATGGCACAAGAGTACATGCTGTACAGTGAGCTGCCACCATAGGGGATTGCAGCTGTAGTCACCATAGCTGCCTCGGGATATACTCTACATGTATGTTCAATGGGGTTTACACTTGGGTATCGAACAATTTGTGGTTTGCATTTTGATTAAATGACAACAGTTTTTATAGAGTAAATTAAGCACACTATAATGAATGTAAATCAATGTATATATTACATTCTTTCCCTTCTACTGCATGAGAATTACTTTTTTTCTTATTTTCTGAGCATGCATTTTAAAATCAATCATTTCAAGAAACTTGAGCAGTAGATATAGGCATGCAAACACCACCACCTTCCAATCACCACATTTACCTTTGGCACAGCGATCCAATAATTTTGTTAAAATTAATTATATCAAAGTTGCAGCACATCTCTAGTAACCCCATAATCCAAACATAAAGCATGGCAGCTTGGAGTTGCCTACTGTTCTAAGTGGTTTTAAGCAGTTTTGGAAGCCCATATTTATACCAAACATAGTGTCTAGAAGGATACACGGGGAGACCATAGCAAGGTAGAGACTATTGTAGTCATCATTTTGCTGTGGTGCATGTGTGTATTTTTATTTAATAATTCCAGAAATTAATTCTGACTTGAGCACCCTGCAGTCCCTGACCCAATATGCCACTCCACTGGATATAAAAGCCACATGCTCAGGCACAGATTGGCCTGCAGATCCTGTTAGTAGTAAGCAGAACTGCTTTGAAAGTCCCATCTGCTGGGAGGTCAAGATTTCATTATCAGAACCAGTAAACTAGAGATTAAAATGGACTCTAGCCAATTTGGCACATCCTGCCATAGAGGACCATCAACCACCAGTGCTTTCAGGAGAGATGGGTTATTAAACAAAATTTCTCCAGAGATATAAAAGGTATGAAAGACACAGTAATGCATCAGCTGCCTCTCACTGGGACAAATCTTCCTGATCGACAATCCTCACAAACATCCCTGAATGTATTATAACTCTGTATGTTATGTCATTGAGGTTACTGTGTTCCCACGTCTGTCCTGTTAAGAAATAGAGACATAATTAAATCGACACAGAACTTTCTGGCACATGTCTGTTGACTTGATGATCAGACAGACCCAAACCATAAGTTTTTGATAAATCCTTCAATGTGGCCCATGAACAAGTGCAAGGGACAGGAGTTAGACCCATACTAAATTAAAAAAAAACAAACCAAAACCAAGCAACAACAAAAAAGGAATAATACCCCAAAAGAGTACCAAAAGAGTATAATTTCCAACGTGAGTTGAAAAAATCTTGTAAACAGTAACCTACATGTATCCAACTAAGCCATAGACCAAGTACATCATGCTGGTGAGCATCTGATGCGGCCAGTGGTGATTCTAGTAACTGATAATTTTATGTTTTTCAATAAGATTAAGAACTTAAGTGTAAGTGTATTTTTAAGATTTTAAGATATTTATTTAAGATTAAATGTATTTTAATTAGGGAACAAAGTTTAACTCTTAAACACTTGTTTCCTTAACCCTGATTTATCTACAGAAAGAGGGTAGGCATATTTTGTATTTTTCTTTCCAGGTGTTTTGACACACGAGTAAATAACGTTTAAGGTTCCCAGTAAATGTAGGTCACAAAAGAACCCCTCAGAAAAACATCTCCTCAGACTAATACTGAAGAATAACTGAGCTGTTTTATGACAGGAAGCCCAGGATATTTAATTTGCTGTTGTTTTATGTAATGACACTACTCCTTGAGAAATATTGTGATAACAGCCAAATACAACAGATACTCCATTCTTTGTCAGATAAAAATACTTATATTTTTTGCCATAGTAAAGAATTCAAAGTAGCCAAAAATAGTGTATTTATAATTATATAAATAAAATTTGAACAAATCCTGAACAAGAAATATAAAATAAATATTGACTGGAAAAGTGTAGAGGCTGAAAAAAGTTTTTTGGTTCCTCTTGTTTCAGTCCCATCATAACTATAAGTTTTTAACAGGAAGAAGACTTCAGTAATGATACTAAATTCTCATATCTGAGCTGGAACAAGAGGAATGGTAGAGGTCAACAGCTCCAGGATTATTTCCACTCCAATCATGAACGGTTTGTAGGCTTAGCTACATTCCTGCAGTTAATGACACACTCCACTAGGTGTCATCTACCACTGTATTTCTACAGAGACTATGAAAACGCCGGCTCCTAAAATGTCTTGCGTTAATATTTTTATAGATTAGTCATCTCTTGTGTTAAAATCTTGGAATGTATCTATAAATTCCCATTCTATGTATTACTTATACACATATCTTATTATCACAACCACAGTTGCTACTCTTAATTAAGCTTATTTTGTAAGAAAATATACCTCCTTGAAGGTACAGAAAGCTGTCACATTCTCAGAAAAAAAAAAGCATATCCAAACTAACGCTAAAGAAAAACAAAACCTTTTCCTTTTTTTTTTTTTTTTTTTTTTTTTTTGTATGACATTCCTTATGCCTGAACAGTGTTATTTCTGGATGAACACACCATTTCTGAGATACAGCTAGAAATTACTTCAGTAACAATACTACTACCCTGGATGGTGCTGAGAGCTTATAATTCACTGCCTATTTCTGCACCTATTGACTGCATCATCAAAACCATATTGGTGAGAGGCTGATATTCATTGCATAAGTAGCTGGAGCAAGAAAGCTAGTGCAAAAACCACATTAGTCCAGGCACACTAAACTATTTACCTTATTTACCTTTAGCGTTCTGACTTTATACATGTTAAGACAATCTTTACACACACACACACACATCATATAATTTGCATCTACCTCTGCTCATTATCAATGCAAATAAAATACTCAGTTGAGATTTGAAACTAGAAAATAGCAAGATAAATACAGTTTTCAGATATATGATGGAGTTAATGTATCAGCCAGTATAGAAAGGTATCATTGCTCCGCATTGATTTTGAAACAAAAAATTCTATCACTCCTGTTCAAGCGTATAAACCACAAATATATGTAGTGATAGAAAATTGTGAGAGCATTTAGAGGCACAGGGCTGTGTTTGCAAAGAATGGGCCCCCAAGGAACTTGCAATGTTTAGAAGAGAAAATAAAATCAAAAAACAGAAGGACATAATAAGATGAACAGTCAATACATCTAGGAAAAAGGAGCAGCAAGGACTGATATGAGTTAGAGGGCAATTCTGGCCAGGAAAACCTATATATTATAATCAATTAATTTAGGTTCATTCAGAAAAAATAGTCATTAAAACAGTAAGTTTTCTGAAATGACTCCTCAGTTGGGAGTAGTAGCTTGCCCACTATATTTAAGGTGGACATTTCTCAGTTTATAATAGTCACATGATACAATTAATGTTGGAAGAGGTTAGAGAAAAAAAGAAGAATCAATGAATCAATGTTTTACTGAAGCAACTAAGCTAGTTTCAACCTTTTATTCACATTGTTGACATAAGACATGAAAAAAAAGTACCTATCACAAATTTAATTTGATTTTACTTCTTAGTTTATTATGCTCAAACGTTTTACTATATCAAAATACTTCATGTGTTTTCTACCTCAATGAAACAACACAGTATAGTGTATTAATCATTTATTTGTGATAAGGAAACAGATTGTACTTGTCAATTGTTTGGTAAGAACTGGTGTTTGATTAGCTATCAGTAAGGTTCTGATACATTTTAATGTATGTATTTATATTTGTATATACATTATATTATAACTTATATTTAAGTGTACTTTGTTACTAACTAGGTTTCACAGCAATATTATAACATGTTTATAATCCTAGGCCCACAAGCTACAGCTTCTAAAAAGTTGATTTTGAATACTGCAAAATTAAATGTGACCTTCTTTTCAGCAGAGTTAATGCTGCACTTTGGACACTAGATTTGCAGTTTTTAAAGTCAATATACCTCTTTTGTGATTAATTTATTCCTCTAACTTACATAATGTCTTAAAGCTTAGTGGACATCATACAATTAAACTAAAACGTATCTTGATACATACTTTACACAGCTGGTAGGCCCTTGAAAAAAAATGTAAAGAGAATATAAAATTAAAAAACAAAACAAAACAGCAAACAAAAAAACCAAAAACCAAAGGAAAAGGCTTTATGGACAAAATGCAGAATGAAATCTTCAGGCTGAAATCTGAGTATTGCTAAAGAATGAAGAAGCCCAGGTGAAAAAGATGGAAAATCTACAAAATTAGGCAGAATTTGCCCTGGAACTGTCTGTTGATGGAAAATAGTGTAACTCCAGATACTGTCACATCAGGTGCTTCAACGCATACACTCCCCACCAGAAATTGACCCCTCTTCACTGCTGTTACACAAGCACATATGCTACCACAGTTTTGGATCAGAACAGTTTACTATGACCACATAATCTGCAGCTATATCTTCCTGTGATGTTTCATAAAAGAGCCAAAAGTAAAAATTTTCCAAAGTTTCCAAATTCAAGGTGATTGTTGGAAATCACATAAAGTACATAAACTCAAAGTAATAATGGTAAAAGAAAAACAAAAGAAAAAAAACTGTCTCTGTAGAGATTTAATTTCTTATATTTTGTAAATTTATCTATGTAATCAGACATTCTTTAACTCAATGGAAAATGTTTTCTTTATTATTAACAAAGGTGGTGCCGTCTGGGTCAATTCCTATACAGGTCTCTGTTGTATCTCTGTAGTTTCTCCTTACCTTTTTTGAACAACAATACTTCATTCCAATCTTTGTATTAAGAATGCCCATAAAATATCAGTGTGTTGAACAAATAATGCAGTGTCACACTATACATTTGTACTTCAAATTTCAAATGCTAAATTCACAAATGACTTTTCAAATGGCGTGTCTCAATAATCAGTGAAAAGCTTCATATAGCCCATGGATACATAAGTATCCGAATCAGCTTGAGTCCCAGTATTCTGAAAAGCTTTTTCCCCTCACCTCCCATGTACATTTATTTGTATTGTTTCCATATAAGTGGTGCATTACAATAGATGCAGTAGTTGGATTGTTAAAAGCACTTGCCTTTGAACAAAGTAACACAATGATTGTGATTTCAGAAGGAATAGCTAGGTCAGACCTAAAAGCCATGTTTTTTTTCTTATAATAGCCCTGCGCAAACCCTTCAGGATGGGAATTCTACATTGTAATTAACAGCTGGTCTTTTACAGTGCCCCTTTTTCTCACTCAATCAACTCACTATTAGCATTAACCAGAATCATCCCAGCTTCCTAAACATTTTGCCATGTCCCAGGAAAAAAAGACAATATACAAGTGCTTCCCTCTCATCTTTGAGAGGCATTTGGAAATTTGAGGTGTGAAGAGACTCTCCAAATAGACTGCAAGAGCACCCAGGAATCTGTAATGAATTCAAGCAAACTGGTAACAATTAAAATTCTGAGATAATTTGATAATGCTCACAGATGAAAGTAGAAGGAAAGAAAGACTTATTCTGTTTGCAGCTTGGCTTTTCAAGCTCTGCCCCTCAAGTACATAAGGATTCATATAATTTCCATGATTGTGACCATGTATTTTTGGCATGAAATTATACCTCCAGAAAAAGTATGTCTAACACTGAATACTATGGATTGGTTATAAAACGGAAGAGAAAGTGTAACTTGAAAAACAGTTTTAATGAAGAAATGTTTCTAAAAACCCTCATATGAATCAGATCCTATGATGTTTCAACAAGCAACACAGAGGCCACAAACGGGGTGGTGGGTTTTACTAACACATAGTATGAAAGACAGAGCTTTACCAGAACAAAATATTCTATTGTGGTGCGACATTAATCTTGCTGGTGAAGACCTACATGTGGTTGTTTTCCCACACGTGGTTTTTTTGTTTGTCTGTTTTCCCAGATAAGTTGTACACTGTCTACCAATATAATTATCAAGGTGTAAGAATTATTTACGTTTTCTTTCTCTTTGAACCCAATTCCTTCATTGATAGGGGTGAGACTTGAGCAGACACCTAGACCAACAGGCTAACAAAACAAAACAAAAAAAAGATTAATAGTTATTTTTGTAATTTAAAAATATGCATGTCTGTAAAAGGTTAAACCTTAACTGTGCAATTACAGTCTGTAATCTAACAGAGCTTCTGATTTCTCATTAACACTTTTCACATGCAATGGCAGGGACAAAATTGCAAAATTTCTGCCTTACACTCAACAGACCACTCTGTCAGCATTATAAATATTTCCCTCAAAGCCCTGCCAGCTTCGGGCATATAAATAGTTCAAACGGTCATTACTTATGGGGTTTAGTCTGTACGGCAATAGTTAGATAATGGCAGATTTTGTCCAAGAAAGGTTACAAGTTAAGCAAAGAGATGCCAGACCTTCTCTCATGAAAATACATGTTTTATCTTTGAACATTAATACATGGCAACGTTTTCAAAGTTTCCAAATTATTTCATTTTCTTGGGAGAGAGACTACTGTAATTAGGTGGGTTGTGCAAGCTCATTCTTCCTTCTGCTAGTTAAGTCACGGACATTCATCTTTCCACAAAGAGCCCAAATTGTTCTTGTCTGCACCATATGTTTTGTTGTCGCATTTTAACTGACCATAAAGAGAGGAACGGGGCCTTCACATCTCTTAATTGGTGTCATTAGCAGTCCTTTTTCATTTACTATGAAAAGGACGAACATCTCACAGCACAGAACTGAAAGCCGACGCGTGACTTCTCAGATTTTAAGTCAGAGGCGGTGTTGATTAAATGTAATTCTTCACTAAGAGATACAAAGTACCTGGGACTGGCTTTTTAGCAGACAGACATTTCTTTAGTATACAGAAATTTCTTATTGAAGTTCAAACAAATGAATAAAGTTTCTCTTGCAGCTTTAGTTATCCTGCATTATTCCACTCTCAGTGCAGGCTGACAGCTTACTGCAAAGGAGGGCAGTAGAGTTGTATCCACGTGACTCTAGAGTTTCACTTATGCCTCTCAAAAAAAAAATACATTAATTCCAATATACCTGCTGCCAGAAAACATATATCAGCTGAATGCTTTGAAAGTTCAATCAACAAATGACCTGTAGGTAGCATTGCCTCATGGTGGGTTGTGAACACATAAAACAGCGGATTAAACCAGTGTTACATTAAACAGTTTCACAGAGCACTGAACACCTGAAGACACCCCATTCTCTTTCTGGCTTCACAAGAGACTCTGTTCCTTTACCAATACTGCATGATACAAACTGTTCTAAGTAAAATACTCTGATTGCAAAACACAGCGCTGATGTGAACTGATGGACGACACAGAGGACATTAATAAAGTTGTGATCCAGTCCTTTGAGAGATCTGTCAGGATCTATGTGTTTACAAGGTTATTATATGTCATGAATATCCAGTAATAAGGCCAGCGCTACTTGCTTGGCCTTATTAATAAGGCAAAGTCACGCTGGCTGAATCAAGGGAGTTCAAAGGATACAGCAGGAACGTGTTGGAGTGCTGAAAGGTGGCAGAAGCCCTGATTGCTACAGCCAGAGCCTGACGGCTGTATGTACACAGCAAAGGAGTGGCCAAGCTGTGCTGCCAAAGGGATTACAAGAGCAAAGAACAGATATCAAGACGTTTGGTTGCAGCACTGAAAAGGCCTAAACATAAGATAAATTGCCTACCACCAGGAACATTTTTTTAAAACGTTCTGGCTTAGGCTTGCTTTAACAATTTCAGCATTTACACCAGGGAACAAAACAGCACCTAGAAAATCCTGTAAAGTATTCAAGTACCTGATTAAATTATAACACATAATGATATTGTTGAGCTTTCCAGGGCTAGTATTTGTTAATCAGACAGTTTATAGAGTTATTTCAAAGAAACATGTCATAACTCAACAACTAATCAGTAATTACCATTCCATAGGTGATGGGATCTGTCTCTAATGCCTTTCACAAGTGCACCAGGAGCCTGCTTCCTGACTATCTTACTAATTTTTCTAATTTAAAACAAGCACTAATAACATTTTTGGCATCATTTGCAAAAGGAAAGCTTTCTCTTGGCTGCTAATGATGCAAATAATAAAAGCAATCTAGGGCTTAATTTGCTCTCCACACAAAGCTCTTGCAGTCACAGAAATTGTATATACTCAGTTAACAGGAGAATTTCACTCCCAGTTAATAAATAAAAGCACTTGTATAATATAATCAATGAAATAAACAAGTTCTAGCAGTTCTGTATCTTTTTTCATCCAGGGATATATTTTAACAGCTCTCCAAATAAGACTGCCAGGCTGTTCCTTGGCTAAAGGTTTGTGGTTTTTTTTTTTTCAATAATCATCTGATGGACCACAGACAGAGTGCAATCCTATGTATAAAGGCAATTTCTATTCTGTCAGGTCTTGTCCACTTTCGTACCCTTTCATTGCCCCTGCAAAATTCCCAGGAACTGATGGGTAGCTGGGCCACCATGTCAGATATCTCTCTCCAGCATCCAGATCCCACGGCCTGAAATATCAGAGTAAAGGAACGTGAGGGGTCATCTAGCCCAGGGGCTACTTTTACAGAAAGACTAGAAATAGAACAGATCTCAAAAATGTCAGGTTTCCATGGTTCACACCTTATTTTCCTAATAGACACCTTTAGTGGATTCATTATCCCTTATCAGAGCTATTTAAGATAATAACCAAAAAGAACAGTCCTTTCCACTGACCAGGCTTGGAATTAGCCATTATCAGAGGGAAGTTACCTAAATTTACGTGGTTGAGACACGATGAAGTAAATGCCACGCACTAAAGATACACTGAGAGAAAAAAAACCAAACCCAAAACATTAGTATATTAATTTTAAAATACTTTTTCAGATTCATTGATTTAAAATGCCTTGCTATAGGAGGATCCTTTGTAGCAGCAGCAATCAGTAACTAAAAAGAAATTTACTAGCCTTATTGCTACCCATAATAGTTGCTCTGAACATGTTTTAAGCATGTCTTTTATGTAGGACAGCTGCTCTTATGGACTGATGGCTGCCAAAAGTTGCAGTCCTGCTCATATTAACACCAGTGAAACATAATTTGAAAAAAACCTACCACAATTCTACAACAAAATGTAGTCCCCCAAGAATGAGGGAACAATAATTCTGTAATTTTTTTTTTTTTTTAAATTTATCTTAAAGGCACTTGGCAATTAAACCCTGGAAGGAGGCAGGTTAAGAATGACAGGTTTCATACATCCACATACAGGCAAAAAAAAAAAAAAAAACCAAAACAGCTCCACTGAATAGCTATAGTAGAATTACGCCACTGATAACCCAAATACCTTCCCTGAGATATTTTGGAATCTTCAGGTGGAATATTTTTGCTATTGATTTTGACATATTGATGCAAAAGCAAAAACCTGCATACAGATACTCCTGGATATCTTGCAAACTTCAGATGAAATGCAAGTCTCCTGTCCTTTTGATCCAGTTTCATCTTCAGTTTTACCCCCCTCTATTAGGGGATAATATTCTGCTCTACCTGTGATGGCTGATAAGACATCTATTTACAAGATTTTATACTTGGCTATTGGAGCTAAACAAAATCAGAATACCAATGAACTCTTAAGCAAGAATAATAAATCCAGAGCAAAACTGATCAAGGCTCAGTGAAATCTTAAGATCAAAGCTACATGGGAAGGGTTCATATCAACCAATTTGAACTACTTTAAAGTAGAAGGCCAGCCTAAACCAGAGTATAGGCAGTAGGGATAGACACAACCCCCAGTGGGCAGCCCAATTTATTACATTTTAAGTAACTGAACACATGGGATGAATCTTTCTTTTTTCCACTTAAGAAACCTGAGACTATATGACTGTTGTTTAGAGAGATGAAGTTAGGTGAGATACATTATTCATCACCTTTCAA
Source organism: Nycticryphes semicollaris (assembly GCA_013400055.1). Lineage (NCBI taxonomy): Eukaryota > Metazoa > Chordata > Aves > Charadriiformes > Rostratulidae > Nycticryphes > Nycticryphes semicollaris. The sequence continues at coordinate 310,680 of VXBJ01000787.1, read as the reverse complement.
AGAAGCATGGGCTTAATCATCAGACATAATGCAGGTGGAAATTTATGTCATGTGTTATACCAAAGGTCAGATTACACATAATCAGAATGGCCCTTTTGACTTTAAAATCTATAATGGTTATAGATTAGGAACAGCTCCCCTGAAGGCAACATAGTTACATGGATGGGGAATTAATGTGAGATGAAAGTCATTCATGACAAGTCTGTTATATTTCTTTTTAATAATGGATGTCCATAAAGAACAGCTCAGTTCATTTTTAAATGACTGAACTTTTTGAAGCGATCTGCTAATGGCTCCAATGACATTGACAAAAGCTGAACAACATTTATCAGGTACATAAAGCTGAAAGCATGGTCTGTACCTTGAATCAGGGAAATTTATCCTAAGTTGTCCCATACTTGCTGACATCTTTTAAAAAATTACTTTTTTACTCAATAAATATTAATACTGTCTCAAGAGACAGATGATATAAAATTCTTCCATTTCCCAACAAACCAATATATTTTATCTGTATAGAATATTGGGTTTTGACTTGTGTCTGGAAATAATGCAAACAAGGACTTTAATAAACATAATAACTCAGATGAGTATGTGTGAGGAAAGCTGAATAACCTCAGATTTACATCCTTTTTAAATAAAGATCATCTGACAATGTTGTAATATTTTACGCCATTCAGTTTGGATGTTTTTACTGGAATTTGCCAGATGCATGCACCTAAATAAGCAGGAATGAGACATAACTGTGTACAGGACTGGAATTTACTGGTAAAATAGATACATCACAATAGAATCAGAGAACATATTTTTCTTAAAATATGTACTATAAACTCTTCATATTTTGGCATCTTCATGATTCATATTTAAATATGATTATTTTCCTCAGAATAATGAAAGGCTATATTATATATATTAAATAGAAGTTCCCATTAACAAAATAGAATGATGTACTTTAATCATATACTGACATTTTTATTAATACACTAACATAACAGAATCAAACTAATAAAAAGCAAGATAAATTATTACTTAACATGGCTATGAAGGGTAAGAGATGTTCACTGGATAAGAAGTCAGTTCTTACAGCTGCAATTTTCTCTGAAGAATTGTTAATATTTCACTTGTCAGTAATTTACTTCTCTGAAGACTATTAAGAAATTACAATAAAAATAGTTTGGACTCTCAGAAGAACTTCGAAGCTTAGAATTGAACTGCAACAGTTGCCTCAGGGATTATAAAACACTTTTAAAAAACCCTACAATTAAATAAAAGCAAACCTGACAGCAGGAAAAGAGCATGGCAGTTTACAACCATCACCATTGCCCTGCTCCCTTTAACCCTATGGATTACATGGAACAACAGGGTTCCAAGAAGTAGACCAGACAACTCAGCCCCCAAAATCCCTGTTAATTTGTTGTAACGGAGAAAAACTTCTTACTGACCCCAAATCTGGTGACTTTAACATCCTTAAGGTGACAAAGCCAGTAGGAGCATCCTGTCTGTAACACAACTCTAGGTGAGATTCTCCAATACCTTGTAGTAAGCTATTGGAAATTATGGTAATTGGAGATAAATGGTGAAACCAAAATAGGACTGGAAGCATAATGACCACAAAAAAGTCTTATTATGAGCTGAATATAGAATAAACACACTCCAAGTCTTAGATATATCAAAAGACTGGGCTTTCAAGAGAAATGTACTCTGGAAATAAAAAAGTAATCTTATTCTTATCATCATAATCATTGTTAGTAAAATGGGTAAATAAAGTACTTTTTTATGGTCATCTTCAAATTATTATTAATTTTACCCACATTCAAGTCTTGTTTTTCTTACACTTACTATCAACATTTTCTTAATCAAAGGTACAAATAAGTTTATTAGTCTGCTTGTCCCTCCATATTTATGAAATTAGAGATTTTAAGATCCATCTACTGCACACAACTCATCACCAGGCAAGAGTAGGTGAGCGAGGTATAATTAAATATTTTTAAGGCAGTTGAACAGTACCACCACATCAGTAGGGTTTTCTAATTGATTCCTTAACAGAAGCTCTGCAAGAAACTGTTCAGTACAAGGGAAAATTCCCTCATTGATTTGTATCCTGCTAAAAGATCAAAGACAGTAAATTTTCCCAATGTGAGAAAGTTATCAGGAGAATCCCACATGGATCTGCTGTGTGTCTTGGCTCATCTTTATGTCCATAACTGATACAGAGCTGGTGAGGTAGTGAAAGCTGCTTATGATACCAAAATATTCAGCATAGTCAAAACTAATCGAGTGTGAAAGGTTGCAAGGAGCTCAGGAACAAAAACAAACAGCTGAAATCCAGTATTGAAGTGCTTGCAGCACCCCAAAGGTATAATTACAACACTTTCCTACTTCAGCAATTCACTCAGGAATGAAATTCTGTGTCAGTCTGTGTTGTTCAAGCACAGATATAATGTTCTTGGATGATCAAGAACACAAAGGGTCGGAAAATACAGAGAGCATCACCTTGAAACCATACAGAAGTGGGGTGCGTCTGTGCCTGCAATGCCACAGGTGAACCAAAAACCAGAAAATGCAGACAAGAGTAATAAAGGTATAAAAATTATTTATTTCAAAATGAGCTTTATGGAGAATGGAGGCAAAGAAAGGCAGACCTACACATTTATAAACTTAATGGAAAAGGTGAATAGAAGGTAATTATTCATGGCTCTCATTATACAAGACCTTAGGGACAACTACACTGAATGATTAGACAGAGGAAAATAAATACTTTCTCACATACAAACATTTGTCATACATATCTTGGAGCCATATATAAAAGGACTCAAAAAGCAGTGAGACAAATTCAAGAATTATTACACAAGATGTCCCAGATGTAACTTTTATCTCAAAAATTCCCTGAATTCAAAAGAGAAGGATCACTCAGCACTTGGCATGTTTTATTGGTTACTTAAGCAGCTGTTAACAGCTACTCCCAGAAACAGGTTAAGTCTAGAGATCCTTGGTCTCTCTACCTCTACAGATATAACTATGTTCTTCATTTGTGTCAAACACCCTAACTTCTGTCCACTCCTACATTCCTTAAGCTGAGTCCCCAACATGTCCCAACATCTCAAATTGCTCTTCACAAAGAACTCATCACTCCATGCTGTTCCCAAATCCTCTCTACGTCCTTCATAACATCTCTTCCCACTCAAACTTCCCAACCTGTGGTGAAGCCCAACCATCCCAAACCTCTCCATACAACCCTGAGCTCTCCCTACACTCCTGTCTCATGTCAACCCAGAAAGACCTTTCTAGCTGTTACAACTCCTGTTACTGTTTGATGAGGCTCCAAATTGTGCCACACGCAGTCACCGCTGTTAGCTACTCTCTGATGCTGAGTTCTTCTACAAATTTCGCTATCCCTGGAGAAGTAAAGCCCTTGCACTTGCTCTCACAAAGATCAAAACCCAATAAAAACCCTCAGGCAGAAAGCTGTTACCAAAAAATGACATGACTGGAAGCCAAAAAGGAACACGTAAAAGAAGAAAACAGGTATAGCTTGCTTCCAGGAAGAATAGATTATGGTGACTAATTTTCAGAGCATTTGCTTCTTTTTTCAGTTCTCCATTTCGGGGGTGGGGGTGGGGGGAACATTCTGTGTCATTTACTAACACAAAATGCTCTTCTGAAGCATGAATGCTTAGTATCTTTAACAATCAGACAATTTGTTCAAATGTCTAAAAATGGATATAACAGAAAAATATTTCCTTTCAGCTATAAGAAAGCAAAAAAAAAAAAAAAAGTTTATTGTGATTCACTGATTTCTGTACTGTTGTATCTTATCTTAGAAAGGCTTAAAAAAACACACCCTAGAGAACTCCACAACAAGCTTGTAGAAGGGTTAGACTTCTGTGTTAAAAATGTTTCTTTTCCAGAAGGCATAAATAATTGCTGGGAGAGTGATCAGAAGTCTCATCCAAAGTCAGTAGGAAGACTCCTACTGACATCATCATACCTGGATCAAGCCCAAGGTTTGTATTACAGCTTAATGTATTTTTATACTGGCACTGCAATGAATTCCAACAAAAATAAAGTTTTAAAATGTTAAAGGGGAAAGAATAGGCTACACTGCTAAATCCAGGGAAAGTTTGAAATGGATGTGCTTCCTACACACAGAGTATCAATTCTGCTCTTCTATTCTTGACTGTAACATCATAAAAGTCCCAGAAGGTGTAAAAATCTTCTCATAATGCTGTCTCCTTTTCAATACATACAAGACAAAATGTAAGAAAGCAAAATATTTCCCTTCAGAAACTGCTAGTTAAGTAACAATCTCATCTCCTCTCCTCTTCCTTATTTAACTTCCATATCTCCTTTCTCTGGCTATAAACATTTAAGTAGCTTTATACCACTTTAAATCTCCGTTTGATTAAATTTGCAAGACTGTTTATTTCTTGCAGTGATTTGAGAAATAATCTACCAATGGAGCTTTCAGCTTCTCAATAGAATATACTTGGGAACACGTGCTCTTTTCTTTAAGGGATAAATCATTTTTTCAGATGCCACTGCTTAACTCAGACTGAGAGGCATCTAAATCCACCATACTGAAATTTTTTGAGGAATTTTCTTACTGCAGGGAAGAAAAACATTTTCATAAAAGTAGTTTCACTTTAAGGCAGAAATCTTTACCTATAAACAAAAACTATCACCAGGCTAAAATACTAGGCCAAAATTATGTATATCCCGTTAGGGATTATTAGTGAATTCATGTTGTCCACTTTCAAAATATGCCACGGAAGAACTGGTGCATGTTTACAATACTTGATTAAAATTATAGAGATGTTATGATAGGAAACATAGGATATTTTTTTTCCATCAGAGAAGACACAGCGGTGAAATCTCATTCCCTCACAAATGTCAGGTCAGCTAGGATCATGAATCTTGAATCTGGGCATCGTGTTTTCTTACAGCACATCAGATGCAGCTGCTGGAATTGGGATGCAGTAGCTCATTTGCGATCCAGTGCTGGACATCATGAATTTCAGAGTGGAATGTTGTCTGAGAGATGAGAGACTGCAGGAGTAAAAGTTTACGGGCAAGAGGGTGTGAACTCATCAATATTTGTACTTCTAGAGGACCTGACCTGTGGCCATATACTCTTGCAGCATCACTATATGTTTCTTAATGTAAACAGCACTTCTCCCCCTCCTCCCCCCACCACTTCCTCAGTGAAAAATGGTGGTAATTATATAAAACTGCATAGCTACCAAGAATTTAATTTTGTGCTCTAACAATACAGAAATTAGGCACTGGCACAGCTTCTCCAAATGAGATTCACTTCATTTCCCTGTCTCCTAGACAGAATGCTCCCTCCTTCCAGAAAAAAAAAATACACAGAAAACTGCAATAGCCCAAGGGAATCCCCTCAACAATGGATCTCCTCCAGAACATGGGCTCATGGAAAGAGAAATATTAGGAGGCTCCAGATACCAGCCTGAAGACACCTATGGCATATACCAGCGACATACTCCTCCCCTTTTCTCAAATTTAAATAGAGTAAGTTTTCAGCTTACCCTATGTCTACTACTACCTCCTAGGCTTAATATTAAGTTTGTTCAGATTTCAGTAGGTTAAACATTTTTCAGCTGGCTGCTGGATTTGTACCTTTGCTGGTAAATGCAGCAAACTGAGCCCAGTGAAAGCACTTGGTGAGTAATAGCATTCCAAGAGCGACTCACAACTTGAGCAATAATGCCAGTATACCAAATTATGACATATTTAATTGCTAGTCACAGAAGTAGAAATATTTCAGTGGAACAGGATTTGTACATAAGGATTTAAGCATTAGAATCTGGGCTGGTTCTGGAGAAGGAATATCATTTAGGTTTTTAACTTGATCTAAGTTATTACATTCTAAGTGTGAAAAAAATACTGAAAAATTACTGATTGTATTACTAAACAAATCAAATAAAAGGGAGCATACTTTAGCCAGCCCTCAGTATGGAAAAAACATGGACTTGTTGGAGCAGATCCAGAGTAGAACCATAAAAATTATCAGAGAGCTGGAACACCTCCCCTGTGTGGACAGGCTGAGAGAGTTGGGTTTCTTCAGCTTCGATAAGAGAAAGATCCAGAGGAACCTTTATAGAAGCCTTCCAGTACACGGTCAGATCAGACAGGGCTCTGAGCAACCTGATGTAGTAGAAGATGTCCCTGCTTATTGCAGGTGGATTGGACTAGATGACCTTTAGAGGTCTCCTCCAACCCAAACTATTCTATGATTCTATGGCTGCACTGTATTCTAATTTCTGGTGTCTCAATAAAATAATCTGAAATGCTTACCCTCCCTCCAGTAATTACAGAATCACAGAATACCAGTGATTGGAAGGGACCTTGAAAGATCATCTAGTACAATCCCCCTGCAGGAGCAGGAACACCTAAATCAGGTCACACAGAAACATATCCAGGTGGGTTTTGAATATCTCTGGAAAAGGAGACTCCACAACCTCTCTGTTCCAGTGTTTTGTCACTCTCACTGTGAAGAAGTTGTTCCTCACATTTAAGTGGAACCTCCTATGTTTCAGCTTGCACCCATTGCCCCTTGATCTCTCATTGGCTGTCAATGAGAAGGGCCTGGCTCCATCATCCTGACACTCACCCTTTACATATTTATAAACATTAATGAGATCACCCCTCAGTCTCTTCTCCAAGGTATAGAGACTCAGCTCCCTCAGCCTTTCCTCATATGGGAGATGCTCCACTCCCTTAATCATCTTTGTAGCCTTTCCCTGGACTCTCTCCAGCAGTTCCCTGTCCTTCTTGAACTGAGGAGCCCAGAACTGGACACAATATTCCAGATGGAGTCTCACCAGGGCAGAGTAGAGGAGGAGGACAACCTCTCTCGACCTACTAACTACACCCTTTCTAATACACTCCAGGATGCCATTGGCCTTCTTGGCCACAAGGGCACACTGCTAGCTCATGGTCATCCTGCTGTCTAACAGGACCCACAGGTCCCTTTCCCCTATGCTGCTCTCCAACAGGTCTTTTCCCAACCTATACTGGTACCTAGAGTTGTTCTTGCCCAGATGCAAGACTCTACACTTGTCCTTATTATATTTCATTAAATTTCTCCCTGCCCAACTCTCCAGCCTGTCCATGCCTCTCTGGGTGGCAGCACGGCTTTCTGGCGCGTCAGCCACTCCTACCAGTTTTGTGTCATCAGTAAACTTGCTGATAGTACACTCTACTGCCTCATCCAAGTTGTTGATTAATATATTGAATAATACTGGTCCCAGTACCAATTCTGAGGGACTGCACTAGATACAGGCCTCCAACTAGACTCCGTCCCACTGACCACAACTCTCTGGCTTCTATCCTTCAGCCAGTTCACAATCCACCTTACTACCCTATTGTCCAGGCCACACTTCCTCAGTGTAGCTGCAAGGATACTGTGGGAGATGGTGTCAAATGCTTTACTGAAGTCAAGATGGACCACATCCACTGCTTTACCATCATCTAGCCACCTGGTTATGTCTTCATAAATGGCTATCAGGTTGGTTAAGCGACTTCCCCTTGGTGAAGCCATGATTAATCTTGAATTAATCTGGAAAAATTTTTTTTTGCAATGAATATTAATACTCTTTGCTGAACTGGTGTCACTGATATCAGTATTTATTGCAGTTTTTTGTTGTTTGGTTTTTTTTTTTTAGCTCTGCTATTATAATTCACAGAAAACAAGGCACAGCACAAATAGGAAATGCTGTAAATCGCCATAGAAAGCAGAAACAATCAGGTTTCTATGAAGGCATGCATTTTTAGGCCCAGTTCTGGTGAAGCACTTTATTGTTCACATACAATAAGCCAATGTGGTTTAGGTAGGTACAGAATTGTATGTGCTTTATGACATCAAAATTTAACTTCCAGATATGTGAATGAAAGAAAGAGTGGTGATAATTAAATAGTGAATTTGTGCTGCTATCATCACTGGGTTGCATGAGAAATATGCAACCCCACCTGGAGTCCTGTGTCCAGCTTTGAAGCCTGCAGAACAGGAAGGACATGGACCTGTTGGACCAACTCTAGAGGAGGGCCACAAAAATGATCAGAGATGGAACATCTGCCCTGTGAAGAAAGGCTGAGAGAGTTGGAGAAGAGCCAAGAGAAGAGAGGATCTGGAGAGACTGTATTGTACCCTTTCAGTACTTAAAGGCGGCCTACAGGAAAGATGGGGACAAACCTTTATAGGAGGGCCTGTTGCAAAAGGACAAGAGGGTGGCAAGACGCTGGCACAGGTTCCCGTCCTTGGAAACATTCAAGGTCAAGTTGGACATGGCTCTGAGCAACCTGATCTATTTGAAGACATCCCTGCTTATTGCAGGGGAAATTGGACTAGATGATCTTTAGACATTCCTTGCAGCCCAAACCCTTCTGTAATTCTATATCCAAGTATTTATGTTACTTGGAGAAGTCTAGGATTATGGTATCATTTGGAGACTGTTCAATATTGTTCCAGTGGCCAAAGTGCACCCACTCCTTGAGAGAATAAACCGGAATAATAGATATCTGAGACTACAGCAGAAATGTAAACTGATAAATCTCCTGTCAAATCTAACAGAAAAAGAAACCAAAACCTTACAAGTTTCGGCAGTGCACCAGATTCATCAAAATAATACTACTACTACTAATAATAAAAATATTAAATAACGCAAATACAGCTTCAAGTGTGTTTAAACCTTTTTACAAGACTGGCATTTGTGCCCAGCTTTTTCAGTGTGAACACTGGAAGCAATCTTAAAAGCAATGCTACTGCTTCTCCACCCACATGGAGGTTTATGAGGTTTTTCAGACAGGCATGACTGCCTCAGATGTCAAACCCATTTGGTTTTTCTATCAGTGAGCTCAGCATGATGCTTTAATTATTCCTTAGATGACAGGTAGAAAAATATAGGGGCGCTTAACTTAGTGGGAAGATTATAATACAATTTATGTAAAATTTATTCCCCTTTTAAAATAGATGAGCACAAATTATCAATTAATTCTACTGATGACTCATTTTGTGCATTTATTTATTTACTTGTTTGCTTGCTTATGGGCAGAAAAGAGGTGTGACTGGTAAACTTATCAAAACAAAAAGTATCTTGATATTATTGCCATTCAGCAAGAAATTCTACAGAAATTTAAAGGAAGTTCACTTCAAAAGCAGCCTTTTTCCTCTTCTAACATTGGCAATATTTGGCACACTGACTTCTGGAAAATGTAAGTTAGTGCTAGAGAGATTTCACTTTAAAAAAATATCTGTTATAAAGAGCTTCGTTCACAAGAAGCAGACATAAATTGTAGGGAAGAAAAGAGCAGAATCCAATATGTGAGGCTGATTAAACATCCTACAGAAGTCACTTTTATATCATAATGGAGAATCTGCAAGCAAATTTCCATTGCAAATGTCATTTATCTATAAATATTAATGCAAACATATTAGCTACAACTATTTTGTACAGCTACATTAATTTAACTTGCATATCTGATGTAAATAAAATAAATTACTATTTTTAATTCTATAACTTGTAAAGCAAGATTTCTGGACAGGTTTTATGTAACTACATTATACAATTCACTAAATAAAATTATAACATCTTATGCATAGGATGAAACATGGGATTCATTATCAGAGGTTTATTTACATTTCACAGGAAAAAAATGTGACCATATTAAAGATAATAGTAAAACCTAAACTTCAATGAGCAATATTATATTGCTTTTTAAGAATACTCTCCAGATAACTATAATACTATAACACTATTTTTAACTATAACTGTAATACTGATTGAAGCCCATTCAAAAAGCAGCCTAAAACTGTCTACATTCTGCCAAGTGAAGTATGGTGGAGGTAGAATATACTCCCAGGGCAAGAGGCAGAAGATGCTTACTTGGCAAATTTTAAAACACCACAGTAGGAGAAAAATCCTGGGTTTTTTTTTTGTTTTTGTTTTGTTTTGTTTTGTTTGTTTGTTTTTTGTTGTAGTTGTTTTTTTAATGAAAATGGGAAGAACTACTTAAAAAGGAATTTCATTCATCCTGCAAAAATACTGTAAGAGATGGAACAAAAAAATATTGCCCAAATTGGTAATGTTCCCCTGTATGTAAATGGATAAGAGTGAATAAGGAGCTCTCCTATCAATTGGGAATGGATACTCCCACAGAAGATAACACCAAAAGCGGGACATCTGGAATGAAAGCAGAGAAAGGGAAGAAGCAAAAAATTTATCTCACCTGATGTAAGCCCCTCTTAAGTTGAATCTGTAAATTATATTAGACAGGAAAAAAATGCATATTTGAAGCCTGATTCCTCCCATCCTAAAACAGGCAACTAAGGCAGTGTATAATATTGTCCTGTTGCCTCCTTTTGCTCACAATATGGAAAACATAGAGATGCTTAATTTTAATTGTCTAAAGAGTGGGTGAAATGCAGAAAGGGCAGAGTCCTGGCTGCGTACCTGCAACAACACAGTGCAGCCAAATCAGGACTGTGTGGAAATTAAGAATGGTCTATAAGCAATATTTTGATAAATTTTACTCATGCATATAAAGAACAACACAGATAAATTTAATCCCTACTTCACTTCTGAAATAGCACAACTGCAGGCCGATTCTTTTTCAGGGTGAAATGCTTGCGTTTGCCCCAGACATTTTGATCATGCACAGCAGAAAACAAATACTGGAAAGAACCACAGCTGGTTTTCCTAACTGCATGTGATATGAATTGAACTCCATTGTCACACTTTGAAAGTTAGTCTAAGCATCATGTTAACCGAATTATGAACAATATGTCAGATAACAACTTGGCATGGATTTGTGTTTGATTCAGTCTCTTGACTTGACTTTGATTCAGCAGTGCCCAGCCAGCACCGATTCATGAAAGGCAGGTTGTGCTTGCTCAGCCTAATCTCCTTCTATGACCACATGACCAGACTGGAAGATGAGGGAAAGGCTGTTGATGTAGTCTACCTAGACTTCAGGAAAGCCTTTGCCACGGTCTCCCACAGTATTCTCCTTGGGAAACTGGCTGCCAATGGCCTGGGCAGGTATAGAAGGTAAAGAACTGGATGGAGGGCTGTGCCCAGCAGCTCCAGTGGTTAATGGAGTTAAGTCCAGCTAGCATCCCGTTACAAGTGGTGTCCCCCAGGGGTCAGTATTGGGGCCTATCTTGTTTATTTATCTTTATTGATGACCTAGATGAGGGAATTAAGCGTACCCTCAGTAAGTTTGCAGATGACACCAAGTTGGGAGGTAGTGCCAATCTGCCTGAGAGTAAGGAGGCCCTTCTGAGGGATCTGGATAGACTGGATTGCTGGGCTGAGGCAAATGGCACGAGGTTCAACAAGGTCAAGCGCCGGGTCCTGCACTTTGGCCACTATAACCCCATGCAACCCTATAGGCTTAGGGCAGAAGACTAGAAAACTGTGAAGAAGAAAAGGACCTGGGAGTGTTGCTCAATGCATGAGCCAAGTGTGCCCAGGTGGCCAAGAAGGCCAACGGCATCCTGGCATGAATCAGGAATAGTGTAGCCAGCAGGAGCAGGGAGGTGATCATCCCCCTGTACTCAGCTCTGGTGAGGCCACACTTTGAGTACTGTATTCAGTTTTGGGCCCTTCACTACAAGAAAGACATCAAGGCCCTGGAACATGTCCAGAGAAGGGCAATAAAACTGGTGAGGGATCTGGAGCACTAGTCTTATGAGGAACGGCTGAGGGAGCTGGGATTGTTTAGTCTGGAGAACAGGAAGCTCAGGGGAGACCTCATCGCACTCTACAACTTCCTGAAGGGAGGTTGTGAAGAGGAGGGGGTCAGCCTCTTCGCCCAGGTAACTAATGATAGGACTTGAGGGAATGGCTACAAGTTGCACCAGGGAAGATTTAGGTTAGATGTCAGGAAAAACTTTTTCTCTCAAAGAGTGATCAGGCACTGGAATGGCCTGTCCAGGGCAGTGGTGGAGTCACTGTCCCTGGCAGTGTTCAAGAAGCGGCTGGATGAGGTGCTACAAAACATGATTTAGTAGATTAATAGAAAAAGAAAATATTAACTGCACTCTAGGCATGACATAGAATTAATGAATACACATTTACCTATTTAATCCTTTTCACTGTAGACTGTGCTTGTCAAAAACAGACCATCATCAATACCATCAGAGTATCAGCGATAGAATAATTTACCACTGTATTAAAATCAAAGTCCAGGTGTTAACATAGTCTTTGCAAATAATTTAAAAGACAGAAACTGCATAGAAATGACTGATTCATTCCATGCACACTTGGAAAACCCTTGAAAGGAAACCTACGTGGACAGCAGTGATCAAAAATTGAAATTTGAGCAATAAAAATAAAATAAAAAAAAAAAACCAAACCCAAATAATTTAGAATTATTCCAGATAAGAACAATTCTTTCGAGCTGAACCAATCAGTTCCTTTCCAATTCATAACCACAGCAAGGTATTCTCTAGAATTGTTACTTTTAGATTGTATGAGGGAATCACGACCTGGGTGAACCACACTGGTAGACAGTTTATAAAGTCATGTTAACTTACATATTATAAGAACACACAGAGCTATCTTCCAGATATCTGTGAGGGGTGGTGTCAAATATAGTTTAATATTTTTCCTGACATTTATTAACTTTTATTTTCTTTATTGCAGACAGGAAAAAAATAGCAGAATTTTCTATTACATATGCAAACTTATAAATATTGAACTATCTGCAAATCAACATAGCTTGGGATAGACCAAAAATAGAGTATATTTCTCCTGAAAAATTAATAAAAGATCAGAGTGAATTCTGCACTCATAACCCATAGGGTGGACCCAGTGTTAATAGCTGCTAATGTATCCATTCCGGTCCCTTGGAGGTGACAAAGCCAATTGGAAGCCTGAAAATCCCCTCCAAAATGTTGACAAATAGGAGTGAAATATTACTTATTTTATTTAGTGTTTATTCAACTTTTTCCTACCATATCTGCAGTTTTACTAATGAGAGACATGGCATAGAAATAACATGTTCTGAGAAAAGCTGGGACTATCTGGATCTATGATTGAGGTTCACATTTTTATATGCGCTTTGCCTGCCTCAGGCATCATACTTTTGCAAGTAGCTACTAATAGCTTCCTGTTGCCTACACAGGCAATCACTTCCATGATGCAAGAAACTTAATGTTACAGTCTTAGCTATCTTATTCCAACTTTCTATAATTCGAATAATTCTACTGCATAAATAACTGTGAAATACAAACTAGGGTTTGATTAAAAAGTCAAAAATGCAACCACTGCAAATTATATCTAATATTATATTTAGAAAAATATATAAATGAAGCTATTGCTTTAGGGCAGGAAATGTAATTTTCTTTCAGTATAGAGCATTTAGCATCACGGAATAACGGAATTGTCAAAGTTGGAAGGGACCTCTAGAGATCATCTAGCCCAACTCCCCTGCTAAAGCAGCATTGCCTACAGCACATTACTCAGGACTGCACCCAGGCGGGTCTTGAAGATCTCCAGAGAAGGGGACTCCACAACCTTCCTGGGCAGTCTGTTCCAGTGCTCTGTCACCCTCACCATAATTTTTTTTTTCCTCATATTTGAATGAAAATGTTCCAGTTTGTGCCCATTACCCCTCATCCTGTCACTGAGAACCACTGAAAAGAGTCTTGATCATAGGATCCAAATCTGGCTGATAAATATATCTAGTTAAATAAAAGTATTTCCCAGTATATCTGAATACTTTTAATAATTTATTTTTCTTTCATTGTGTTTCATTGTGTTTTATTTACTAATTAAAACCTTAAACACAGGGCTTTTAAAATTAACAGAATTTAGCACAGTAAATCTGTACTTGCTGAATATGAACCCTATGCTGTTTGTACTCTGCAGTCCAAAGAAACTGAGGTTTGTGCATTGTGTGTGCTGTTGTTACAGAATTGGTGGTTTTTCCTGTCTGTACATGAACTTAAACATTATCATAGAATCATAGAATGATTTGGGTTGGAAGGGACCTCTAGATCCCTAGATCTAGATCATCTAGCTCACCCCTCCCCTGTAATAAACAGGGATGTCTTCAACTAGACCAGGTTGCTCAGAGCCCCTTCCAACCTGACCTTAAATGTTTTCCAGGGATGAGGCATCTACCACCCCTCTGGGAAACCTGTACTGGTATCTCACCCACCCTCATTATATATATATATATTTTTTTTTTTTATTTTGTATCTAGTCTGAATGTAGCCTCTTTCAGTTTAAAACCATTACTCTTGTCCTATTGCTACAGGTCCTACTAAAAAATCTGTCCCCATCTTTCTTATAAGCCCCCTTTAATTATTGAAAGGCTGCAATAAGGTGTCCCTGCAGCTTTCTCTTCTCCAGGAAAAGTTCTCTAAAGAGAACTCATGAATCTCCCTCTCATCTTCGTTATAACTTGCTAGAAGGGTAATAGCAGCTCTGAAGATACCTAACTTCTGAAAATACATATTTAGGAAGTTAGAGGGGAGACATCCTATTTGTCCTGCCCTTTTATAAAAAGGCTGTAATGTAAACTCAACCTTTACTATTTTCCAGGGAATTCAACCTCAGGACCCAAACCACCACGAGACAACTTCAGTAGTTTTATTATGCACAGAAGAGTTCCTTTCTCCTTCAGTCTAGGCTAGATTTAACAGTATACAACCTATGTCTTAGTTTACTTAAGCTGACATGGCAAAAATATTTTAATTTAGCTAATGACTTTTCCATTTGGAAATAAAATTTTGTCTATCTAATGATGTTAATAGTTACCTGAAAAACTGAGCTTTCAGTACTGGGTTTGGTCCAAATCCCATTAACATAAACTGAAATGTTGCAAATCAGGCTCCTTTATGGAGAATCAAATCTCAGTTCATTGGCTCTACACTAACCACCATATTTTTCAGTAACCAATTTTTGTCTCATACTTTGTCACTTCAGATAATAATAATAAAAAAAAGGTTAAATATTGAAATACTACCAAAATAATATTAATAAAAAAATAATAAAGTATCTTCAGTGGTTTTTTTTCCCTCTTTACAGTTTTGCAGGACTAGTCAGAACTTGATCCTGTTCATAACATTGAATGGCTCTGGTGATTACTATTTTTATCTGATAAGTTTTTTTTTAGAGTGACAGGAAGATCTTAAATGAATTCCTTAGTTTTGGGAGGATTTTTTTTTCTTGGATTACTTTGGTTGGTCCAAAGCTTATTGAGCACATTTTGAATCGGTGTTAAGTGACCGTAAGTTCTTCTGGTCCTTTTCTCTGCCAAAGGGTTACTGTTCAAGCCTTTCAGTTATGCAAGGAACAAGGCCAAAATTAATGTTGCCTGATTTACAGCCAGGGTAATGAGCAGTTAACCAATAAGCTATATTACAATAAGAACAGGTGACAGGTGATCCTAGTTTAATGTTTTTTTTTTGCTAGAACTTGCCTAGTTAAACAATCAGGAACTGGTTTATCTTTGACTTCTGCTCAGTCTCTGAAATTCTGCCACTTTCCAACATTTTTACCTGCTACTGCAGTATAAGATTATCAAGTTTAAGATATCAGAGTACTATCTTAATGAATGGTACAAAACACACTCAATACTTCACAGGGAACAGAGGCACGAGTGAGTCTGCTGTAGTGGCATTCTCCATGCTGCATGGAATGCTCTCTTCACCATTCACCCCTTTTTTCCCCAAATAGCTTCTATGAAAACCAGTACTGCATATTTCATAAAGAAGAAAATGCATATCAGAAAAGGATCAGCTCTTGAAAATTTTTTATCCAGGGTAAAGGTCGTCTTATGCAAGGTTGATTCACAAATAGCCATAGAGGAGAATCTATATAAAAGCAGGAAAGTCTTTCTATAATATTTTCCTTAATGCTGAAAACATGCATAAATATGTAGATATACAGAGAGAGAGAGAAAATCACTTAGCTCTGAGTACACTTCAAGGTCTTAATAGCACCATATGTTTTTGTTTCCTGAGGCAGTAAGGTAGTAGTAAGGTAGACATGAATAGTCCACTCAAATGCATAAAATTAGTCTTAAATTTAAAGACAAGTATACATTAAACATCTTTGTGGTAAGAAACCTGAATGGTAAGCAATTAAAATGCTTCTGGCACAGCATACTTCTGGCACAGTTTACATTGTCTACCACACAATGATATATACAGTCATGCCCTTGTGTCTCTATGCATTTTTAGATGACATGTACATCTATGTTTGATGCTAAACTATTAATTGAACATGCAGTTCAAATGTAACCTAATGTCTTCTGCTTGTGCTTAGTTTCCTTCCCGTGCTTTTGATTCATCCCCCGATGTCTCTTCTTTTCCTTGTAAAAACCACCCTCATGCTTGCACTCTATCTGACTCAGCAGATTGTACAGTGGGGAGAGCTCATCTTTACTGTCATGGAATTTTTGAATATAACAACAATATACTCAGGGAAGCATCCCCAGAACAAACCAGTCCTTCTTTACTCTTCCTGGCTTTGCAAAGGAAACATTACTAGTGGGGCTCGGGGAATACACTGCTACTGGAAAAAAAAGGTTAAAGTGCCATATATTGCCAGATCACATACAAAATCACTCATACAAACAATATTTTTATTAAGGAAAAAAAAAAAAAAAAGATAAAATTAGATGGCAAGGATTCCAAACTCAGATATGTAATTAGTGCTGCAGACTTGAAGAAAATCACCTGCCCAAATCAGAAAACTGGTTTCCTCTGGGACCTGCTAATGTAGATGTAGAAAAAAAAGAATACCACTAATGAAAAGCCCTCAAACCTATGCTTGTTGGGAAGGCAAAGTATGTTTAGAGTCTAGTTTGTACTCCTGAAATGGCTGACATTTTCGTATTCATCCAAGCTGCAGCATAATGCAACTCAGAACAAATACCTTCCTAAACACAGTGCAGACGGGTAACAGCAAAATCCCTTCTTATTAGGGGGAATACAGTTTGTTATACAGAAGATGGTTCTTATGATTTTAGTACTCATAATATAAATATTCAAAACAGCTATAATTTTAAGATGGTAATAAAAGAAGGGGGAAAGCCAAACACTTTTCAGAGTGTTACTGGAAATATACTTAGCTACATGTTAAAATGGAAATTGTCAAGTGTTTCAATGAGACCTCCTTCTCAGAGCTAACACAGTATATCAATGTCTGAAGGGAAGTCCAGCTCATCAGGTTGCTCCAGCAATATTTGCTGACATATTCTCCCTTTAGTAATGTATTATCTTGACATATACTTTATATGAGATTTCTTGTCTTAACAACAGTAAATAGAGCCACAAAGCATTGAGAAATGCCAGCAGGATGATGACACTAATTGTACTGTCTTGATTTGAATTAAATTGCTGAACAGTAAATGAGAATACTAGCCTAAAGATAATCTTAATTTAAATGTGCAGCTGCATTTATCTCATCTCAGATGCAATTTTCCAGAGTGCTTTAAAAAATAATACCAGGCAGCCATCTAATAGAAACCTTTATTTCTGAAGGTTTTAAAGATAATTAAAATTGTCCTCATATGTTTTGTTCTATTGCCATATTTTATAACAAGCAGTAATTTGCAGGTCAGAATAGAAAAACCAGGTAATTTCTTAAATTGTTGTAACTTCTTCCTGGCTTTGATACCGTCTTCTAATTTTTCTTGGACATTTACAGTATGGAATGAGTTGAAAAATAGAAGAAGATGAAATAATTAAAATGGATTAAATTTCAGACACTCATGGCTTACAGATAGTTTATCTTGCACCATGTAATATTCTTTTAAGCACTGTAACATGTTAGAAAAGCTTTGTGAAAATAATTTTAAGATATTACTTAGCCTACCTGTTTTTAACAGCAGCTAATGTGCCAGCTTTTTCTCTTAAAAGGTTATGCTGATAAGCTTAATTAAAAGATTCAAACCCAAAAGTTGTGCTTTTGTTGTATTCAAATATAAATCTGTCCCAAAAAAAATATGAGACTTCTCTGAAAACCTCTTTTTGACTTTTTTTTTTTTTTTAATTAATGCCAGACAATATGTTGAATGAACACAATTAGTAAGGGCTCCTACAGTCTGCCACGTATTGGCAATTCCTAGTTTGTTTGCAGATACTTGGGCAAGAGGGAGGATCCTGAATGGCACAATGCAAAGAAAGATTAAAAAACATAAAACCCAAACCAACCTCAAAGCCAGCAGAGATAAATACTTCTGAATGGCTTAAAACCTTGTTTCAAAATGTTAAAGTGCAGATTTTCACCAGATAAGAGAGTCAGCATGTTTGTCAAAATAACTTGTGCCTTCTGCATGCATTCTGATGTAGTATTTATTATTAGTTATGTTACTTCACAGTATTTAAGGAGCATTTTCTATACTCCAAAAGTCTTCAAGCACCTTTCTTTCCAGCGTAAGGTGGATCAGGGCTGCATGTAGCTCCATTTGGAGCGGAAAATAAGATTTTCAACTGTATAGACTCTTGTACATAACATGACCTGGAACACAGATGGTGCATTAACAATTTTAAGGGTTGTGTAGGCTACCATCACTTTAGCTCTCTTTTTTCCACAAATAAATTCACACCAGCATTATGTGTCTGCTAATGTGATATTTTTTTCTCATGAGCTTGAAGAGCTCTAAGAACATAAAACAATGAGGTAACGTAGCAATTATTTAACAAAAAAAAAAAAAAAAAGGAATTTTAGTCCATGCATAGAAATATATTTACAATATAGATCTCCACTCTGATTACCCTGGTGAATATGTAAAGTCCCTATACTTATATATAATAGGGCCAGGCACTTTTTAGGGCAATATAAATTCATCTTCACATAGATGTGGAAAAACACATCAGCTGAAACATCCACTAAAACGTTTTCTCATTAACTACTGACGCTTAATAGCCAGTTGTAGATGTAGGCTTCCACATTGTGAAAGTGAAAGTACAGTGAGATGAATCCTATTAGTCTTGCAAAGGCCTGGTGGCTGTGGCTTTTTGGAAGACTATATGAACTGCACTTTAGGGTCAAGCATGCTACTCACATCCAGTAACCCTTGACATTTGAATTTCATTGGTGTAGTTGCATAAAATCCTCAACAGATGGCTTACATCATCATCATATCCCAATATCCCTTTCCTGTTTGCACAACTAGAAACTACAAGTATTTTATTGAATGTCTGCCTTTCTATGAGGTATCTGTTGCCCAACATGTTGTAATGTTCTTCATGAAGACTTGCACACAGAAGAAAGTGGCCCCTTGCACCCTGCTTGTGCTGTCAGAATACAAATAATTCCCTGTCCCCCCACATTTGAATGCTTTGGTGTGCAGCTCTGTTTGTCTCCATATGAGGATTCATATTGATTTTCATTTGAAAGGCAATTCTTTTTATAATTGATAATCTTTCATGCCTTCATAACTCCAGGCTGGCATTTATCAACAGATTCCAGCAGACTGAGAAAGTGCTGAAATGTAAAGGTCAAGGACAAAACAGCAGCTTTCATGAATTGTTGCTTACAAACATGCTTTTTGAATTAGTAAGATCTAGATCTCTTCATGCTGAGCAGTTGTAAGAAAATGTTTGTCACCTAAGTCACATTGAATAAAACATCTTCTTCCACCTAGATCAGAATGCCTTACTGTTCTACTGTTCTGTCCATCCACAATATCAGCCTTGAATTTGCCACTACTCGTACAACATGCATGCCTTTTCTGAAAAACTTAGTTCTCACAAGTCACAAAAAATAATGCAAACTGTATTTCACAGGGTGATAAAATTCCCCAAGATGGATGAACCAAGCTCTGTAGCCAAAAAAAAAAAAAATAAAAAAATTATCCTTTCTCTAACTTTGGTGGTAAAGCAATTGGAAGTTTAATCAATGAGATCCCCTTCTCTTCTCAATGAGATCCCCATTTTCTTCTCCAAATGTACATGAACATTGAGGTAGACTTATCCCTTTCTCAATTACCACCCACTTAAAAAAAAACTTCCCTTAAAAAGTAATAATAAATCCATCTATGTCACCCTTCTAAGGGTGATTCCAGATTCTATCCACAAGGATCAAACAACTTAGCATCTAAATTTACTTTAAAAAAAAAAAAAAACAAACAAAAATACCAACACCTCTTCCCTCTCAGTAGATGCAATTGCATATTGGTAAAAACAAAGAACTCACTTTCTTTTTTCTTTCCAGTCCAATATTCAGTAATTAATACTTTTTGGTCCTTGTCTTTCTTTTTTTTTTTTTTTCCCCACCAAAACTTATATTTATAAACATAAACATGTTTTTTTAATTCTCCTACTAATAATATTATGATATGTAATGACATGTTCTAAGTAAATACAGTCTCTTTGTTGAATAGAACTGCAGAATATCACATGATTTACTAGTGCTGGTGACTATATTTCTTTATTTTTTATAATAATTGCATTGAAGTTGTTTTATTTATTTAAAAAATCTAATTGTTTGAAAGTAATTCTTACACATATAGTGAATTATGTTTAAAAATAACCTGGGATTGATGGCTGGAATTTGATATATGAAAACCTGCATGCATTCATATTGTTTTCCTTCCTTATATTTCCATTTTCATTATACATTTCTAAAGTCTATTCTTTTCAGTTGTCTGGGGTTTGGTGTTTTGTGTTTTGTGGAAAAACTTATGGGTTTTGGTTGTTTTTTTTTTTGTTTTTTTTTGTTTTTTTTTTTTGTTTTAAACAGAAATCCTAACATTTACAATTATGTATTTAGAAGACTGCTTCCATTTAGAGATCTAGCTTGTGGTCTTTGAGTAATTCTTTCATGACTGTTTGTAAAGATAAACTCTATCATGAGGCAACTATATGAGTCATCTAATTAATAGGCATAAAGTGTCATAATAAATAACTTGTTTCAAAACAGGGTCTTTCAAACTGACCTTCTCCCATATGAGCAACGTCTATAGTAATGTTAACAAGAGGCACTGGGAGTTGCTAGAAAGAAGTCTAACAAATGGAAGGGTGGAGGAGGAGTTGTAAAACACAAACAAAAATCTGAAAATTATTCCTTTTCCTTGAAAAAGCTACAATACTGGATAGTCTGTTAGTGTTCTCTTTGAGGAAAAGATAGAGGTTATATTGAGTACTTTTAGTCATTATGATTTCTGAGGAGTAAAATGTAAAATACAATTATATATATCAGTGTTTTACTTCTGTGCTGCTAATCACCTATCATGTTTTTCTTCTTTATGACTCCTGAAGTGCTGTGCACTTCTATGGTGCAACACAACCCACTCTGTCATATCTAATTATTCCTTCTGTGGGAAAAAGATGAAAATGAAACATTAATACATTGTTTTGCATATGAAAAATCCACGGCTGTTGAATTTCATCTAACCATAAACATGTAAAATCAAAACATCTACATAACCTAAACTAGTTATATAGGCTGTCTTTAGAAACATGGAAGAGAGGGAGGATCATTCAGAAGATACAGTACAACCATCATGGGCAACTATTCTAGACTGGGAAGAATCCCCTTCTGAAGATAATTCTTCTGAATGCAATGGGATCATAAGCAATAAGATTAGATTTGACCCTTGCATTTGCGACAGAGTCTGGAGACAAATCCTACTCTCCATGATTTTCCTAAGATTATGTAGCATGACTAAGGCAGAATCAACAAAGTATTGGTCTCACAAGTCCTTTAACCACAAGAACCTTTCCTGGACAGCTGTATAACTAAAACAATTTCTGTAACAGACATAGCTGATGCATCACACAGGAGAAACAGGTAGTCAGTTCAGTTACCAGAACTGGCATTTCCAAGCAATAATTTGGGTATGTGGACAATACAGTTGATCCACATGGGTATCTCACAGGACACAGTTGATCTGCCCACAGAAGTAAAGTCCCTAGAGGTGATCAACTCACAGGCCATAGTGTATTGAGCATATAGATATGTATTTAACTGGCAGCACTGCACCTTTCATGCTTTTTTGAAATGTGAATGAAAAGTCCCAGCTCTCTATACAACAGGGCCAAGCTTTTGGAAAGGTTTGGAAAAATGCAGAACTTAAACAGAAAGGTTATTTCTATTTTTTTTCTTCAGTTTTAAGACTATGCCCACATATCCTGTAACAAGAATAGCAGATAAGTGGAATGTCATTTTTTATCTTTTCTTTTTTCTTCGCTCATATTGTTTCTTCATGAATCTATGTGCGTCTGCAATGAAATTCTGGTTTCAAGAACTTCTTCCTTTCTTTATGCCAAAGCTTGTGAATATCATGATAGAAGTTTCCCATATGCGCTGACTGAAGTACTCCCAAATTGTTTTTGCAACACTACTTTTTATAAAATAGCACTTTAAATTACTTATAAAAGCATCCTTTATAAGAAAAGAAGATGCTACTTGTTTAAGAAGACTGATTATTCCATTTGAAGAGTTAAACATAATTTTTGTGGTATGTGATGAAAAAGTATCATGTCTTAGTAGATGTGTAGTAGAAATTACAGATTAATATTTCAAAATGATCTTTTGTTGCAGAAAAAATATTCAAAAGCCATTGATTTTAATTATATTAGCTCATGGAATTTCACCCACTAACATGCAGAAATAAAGTAGAATATGCGTTATTGAAATGACACAGAAATAATAACATCCAAGTTAGTGAGCTACTGAAGTGGAGATAGTCTAGACTGAAGAGTAAAAAAGTATTCTACCTGTTCTTGCACTTCTGCAATATCCTCCTGGATACTTTAAATTATATGACACATACACTCTGATCCCCAAAAAAATATAGGGATAGTCTCTGGACAGTAAAGGCAAATCTGAAGAAAGGAAGTAAAAAAAAAAAAAAATTACATGGATTTTGTTTCCTTCTTGCTTGAGGAAAAGGACCTCATCAGACACAGACTTCACAGCATCTATAAAAATACATGATTCCCTGGGGCAACCAAAGGCAAATTCTATTTTACCTTTTCCTTTACATCAAATTTCTAACACTATTCTGCTTCTCTTTTTATTTCTTTTTCTTTTTTTCTTTTCTTTTCCTTTTCTTCTTTCCTCTGAGCTCAGTCTCCTGGCTGACTAATGTAACAGTCTTTCCTTTATATTTTATTTTACAATCTCTTTTTGTGACTTCCCAAGCTTACCTATCACTGGTATTTTGCTGAGTCAACTAGTCCTACTGAGAGATGCGAGATGGATTGAGTGTTCCTCTACCACATCTACATCCTTATCTTTACATTATTTTATCCATTACCTCACTTACATACCTCTGTATGACTGAAATGGTCCATGAAAACATCTTACATTTCCCCTGGTATGCCCTAAGCTTTGACTGCATTGACTTCATCTCGTTTCCCCCACCTGCCACCACACAGGTGACATTCCTGTATCCTCTGTGAACACATGCTAATCATGCCTTGTGGCTCTTCATTTTCAAATCCTATTTTGTTTAAAAGCACTGACCCTATTGTGACAATTTCTTCTGATTTCTCCTCTGTTCTGTGAACTAGACTGTCTTCTCTTCTGCTGGGAGTAAAGCACCTTAACTAATTTCTGTGAGCAAATTCATCACCAACTGCAACACTTACTAAAGACAGTAACCATCTTAGTAAGGGCTGAAGTTTCTATTCTACAGAGAGTGGTACAATTTATTTTACTAAACTGTATTTATGGATAAAGTGCCTCAAACCTCTTGGTAATGAGCAAATTAAAAAAAAATAAAAAAAGCTGCAATATCAAAAAATTCAGGACTTAAATGGCATAACATAGCTGAAAAAAAAAAAAAAAATTCAGGACTATCGGACTTCTGTGTGATTTTCCGGATTGCTGTAGCACTCATAAGCTTTGCCTGAGCTCAGTTCTTTGCTCACTTCTCATATTGCAGCAATGTTAAATAAAAGGTTGCTGGCACATTCACACTTTCTCAACCAGCACAGAACAACACCTCTATGTTATTTGAGTGCTTGAGTGTCCAGGATGGAACATATTCACTACCATGCCTTTAACTACTGCCTGCAGCAAAGGTAACAGTGGTACTTTGTGCATGCATGGAGTAGCCTAGCAGTAGTCATTACTTACACAGAAAGCCTACAAAAGCAATCAAGGACGTTGCAGGAAGTGGTGATGGTGATGCAAGACTGGCCTGCTTCTCTTCATTCCAACAATAAATTAAAGACTTAGCACAGACTGAGACAGTGGTGAGCTATTACACACACTACTATCAAATGACATAAAATCAAATAATGTCTGAACAGCTTGAAGTCAATGAAGATAGAGAGGTAAGCGTTGCAAGAAAAAAAAAAGACAGAAATCATGGTGTTGCAGCTAGGACACTTCACTGATGAACAGACGCCTTGCATGATTTGTGATATGTCACTAGATACCTGAAAGAAAGTCCTGTTCAAGGTAACTTTTATTCTACCTGATGGGACAACTTGTGTAGTGAGAAGTTATTTAACGGGACTATCAGCAAAAGTCTTCTTTCCTTTAGACCAGCTCTTCATAATTAGACTGCTTACTTTGAGTTCATGTTCTTTAGAGCAGAATTCTTTCTTTAGGATGTTGTGATGTCTACTGCATTGGGCTTCCAAAGCACTTCTGATAATCCCAGTAAACACCCCTATTTCCATCACATTCTAATTTGCTTAAATATTTTTTCCTTATCGGCACTGTTGCCCTGAGATAATTAATATTCTTCAATACTTTCATATTTTCTAAATGCTGTTATATCTCCTTGAAACAGCCATAACATTTTAAAGGACAGCTGTTCTTGTGGCAATAACTAAAAAAATAGTGCAAGTGAAATGTTTTGTATGCTTTGACAAGAAAAAGGATGTGTAAATCTCATCATTATTAAAAAGAGTACATCTTTGGAGGCACATGGAGATATTCTTCTTGTGCTGTTTTAAACCTAAGAAGAAGAAAAGAGAGAGGGAAAGACACAAAAAAGGGGGAAGGAGAAGGAGACAATAACAAAGAGAAAGAGAAAGTTAAGTGAAATAAACATTGTGAAAGTGATTGAAAGTGAATGGAAAATACATGAATCTCCAAGCATCACTTCTAAAAGCAATATAACCTTAGCTCACTTTTTGCTAGACTACCTTCTCTCAGTTTCTTTTTTTCTTTTTTTTTGGGGAAAAAATCTCAACCTTTCTTGTTTTGGAAAGTATGTCCTCACAACTTCATATTCCAACCTCAGTTTTGCATGGTGATAACTTTCATTTCCTTCATGCGTCCTCTTGAGAATTGTCAGAAGATATGAGCAAATGGTATCAATCCCTTTATTAAGGTCATTTAACAATCCTCATGTTATTCATTTTCCCACATGTTTTCTTAATAACTCTAATACTTTTATAATTTTCAATGGTACTTTGAAATCTATCCAAGAGTTAGCAACCATCTAGGAGATGTCCTCAAGCTAAGCACTTTGCACTTGGCCAAATTATAAGTTTCAGAAAATCATTATTTGCACTCTTTCTTGTAAGAAATTGCCAGAAACATGATGCTAAAGTCTTTCAAGTTTATCATAAGATGAATAATTTTCTAATAACTGGATTTGATTAGACTTTGTTTGCTAAATACTTACTGGTGGGCTATTGCCCCAAACCTATGCAAACTAGAAACAGAACCATATTTCTAATACAAGCAGTGTCTCATGCAACCCAGTGTTGCTCCAAGAGTTGTATGGAAACTGGAATTCCCATTTCAGAATAAAAATCCCTGGAGACACAGAGGAGAGTGTGTTTGAACAAATATTACATTTTCCATCATGTGGAAATGCCAGCTTTTTAGGAAAACTCAAGTACCATTCAGTTATCAAATAGTTTCAGTCTCCCAGAGCTATCTGGATCACCCTCTCCATGAGCAAGCACTGGAAAAGTGAACAGGGATCTTGGACAGCTGACACAATCAGAATTTAGCCAAAACAGATTTTCAGTCTCAGAATTTCCCATGGAAAAAATGTTATACTGGAAAGTTTCCATTCAGCTTGGTTGCCCTCTTTTCAGAGAGCTTGGCCACACTCCAAATCAAAAGGGACACAGGTCTAGAAGTAATATTTCCTTCAGGTCATACATCAACATCAGAGGTAACTCATATTGACATATATTATAATTTTCAAAGGAGTTGTCAGGAGTAGAGAAGCTCAGCCTGGGCATTAAAAAAAGACTGCACACCCTGACAAGTACTACACAAAAGATTTTAGGCATTTTTTTTTTTTTAGCGTCAAAACTGAGGGCAGGACCCTGAAGTTTGCCCGCAAAGTTTCTTAGCTTTCTCTTTTGTCTTCCTGCTGACTATTCCTGTTTCCAAACATAGTCTTTCAACTTGTACAGTTAATGAAGTAAGGAGCATACAGAAGCACCCTCATTCATTATACAACACAGATTTATCTCAAAACATAACTCACTGATCAGTGGTTATGATCAAAGGCTTAAATATTTAAGTTTAATTAAAGACAAGTTATGCTGAGGTGACTCCTTGTCATTTAACCTGGGAGCTGAAACTCACCATTTATATTCAGCCACTCACATCAGGAGTTTTCTGGGTTTAATTTTTGGGTGTCCTTCCTGTCTCCCCACTCCTCATTTAACCTTTCTTCATATATATTTTTCACAATCAGATCTATGTGTCTGAACCTTGGTAGTATAGAAGAGAGAACCAAACCTTCTGAGATCTTTTCAGCTTATATTTTACAATGATTGAATTTCTTAATGTTATCTGTTTAACACTATCATGTTTAAAAATATGGCAGCAGTTTGAAATCATAAAAGCAGAACTATTTGATTATTGAAAATCCTGGAAACTATGCTAAGGTGCATGGAAGCCAATAATAGACCTGGAATCTGCAGCAGGTCTCCAGCAACTGTTCCCCAAGCTTGAAAAGGGCCTATAGGAAAGGCGGGGAGGGGCTCGATATGGGAAAGTAGTGATAGAATAATGGGTAATGGTTTTAAACTGAAAGAGGGGAGATTTAGATTATATATTAGGAAGAAATTTTTCACTGTGAGAGTGGTGAGGCACTGGAACAGGTTGACAACAGAAGCTGTGAATGCTCCATCCCTGGAAGTGTTCAAGGCCAGGTTGGATGGGGCTTTGAACCACCTGTTCTAGGGAAGGTGTTCCTGCCCATGGCAGGAGCATTGGAACTACATGATCTTTAAGTTCCCTTCCAACTCTAAACATTCTATGAGTCCATGTTTTAGTTTATTCTGTTTAGTATACATTCTTTAAATTTATTTAGGTAGTTTGCAAGAGAAGAACATTAAATGCAACTGTAGATACTGTAAAAGAGAGGAGAGAACTGAGACGATTTATTTACTAAGCTCACCTAAAATACCAAATAGGCAGACATTATTATTTTAGGTCAAATGCAAACACATGATGTGTAAAATACAGTATTAAAAAGGGAAGATGGGATATTATAGTTTAACATCGATTTGTCTTAGAAGAAAGCTCTACCGTGTTAAGAGTTGTGTTCTTTCTGTTAGTAAATAAGTTAAAAATACAACAAAACCCAACAAAACCGCATCAGTACATTTCTGAATAGCACTTACATGGAGAAGAGATGGATGATTTATAAACCTGATATCCAAATCAGTGGAGAGAGTTTTTATATAGCAAGTATAACGCTTTACAAATTATTGTTTAGTCAATTCTTTCTCCTACAGTGCACAATTTTTCAGTACCGTACTTTTTTTCACTTCCCTCCTCCCACATAATATATCAGCAATATTTTCTGGCATTTTCCAGGGACAATAGATGCAATATTCACATTGCTTTCTGATAATACTGAAAAGTACCTTAAGCAGTAAATATTCAGCGTTGCTGGCAACCACTCTTGTTTTCTATTTTTTTTATCTATATCTTTGTACTTATATATATCTATATTTATATAAGCTATAAATTTCTTCACATGCACACACTCTTAGATACATCTATGTTTAAACAGCTATTGAAAGATAAAAAGCAAACTGTTAAACATTTATTTGCTCTTGTTATAAAATGCAGACACTTAACAAAATATAATTTTATTAAAATATTAAAGTATCTTAATTTTTGGCAGGATGTCACCACCTGTGTAAGTCTATGGTTGAGAAAACTTTTCCTACAGTCCCTCAATCAGTTTGATCTGGGCTGCAAACTTTCACTGAGTGCCATTGTACCCTGCAGTTGATTACGCAAAATGAAACAGAATTACATGGGTTTCAGGTGATGCTTTTCAGATGCAGCTCTGATCCAGTTCACACAATAACTATGAAAAGTGAGTTGTGAAATCTAACTTATGAGCCTCATTAACCTCTAAAAATTGTTATTTTTGCTAGCAAGTAGAGAAGTTTTTGTTTTTTCTTTTTATTTCCCCCTGAACTGTAGCTATTGATCTTTTAAAGCTATTTAATGTCTAGAATTCCACAGACATATCACAGTTTCTAACTTCACGAAGTGCTGGACAACTGTTGTGATTGGGGAACATGAAAAGTCCTCATAGACAAGGATTTTTCCATAAAAGACACTATAGCTTCATAGCGAGGCTTGGTTAGGAGGTAGATATGAATACACAGGCATGTTGTGAGAAAATGTAATACTAAATTTTGTAAGAAGGATTAAGAGCCTTTAGCGATCATAGTAAAGATTCTTATGTTGTAAAACCTGGAAGATTTTTGGGGGAAAGAAAAGGACGAAATGGGGTAAAAGCATGACAATTTCTATGATAAGTATCAAAGCATGAATAAATTCTATGAAGACTGCAACAAATGCTAACCATTAATATGACTACAAATGTATTTCTTGTTTTCTTTCTGTCTTAGAAATGCCTTCTAAAGTATTTTCCAGGAAGTTCTGCTAAATGCAGTATTTGCCTTTCAGTTGCAGAGCAACAGAAGAAAGAAAGAGTTAAGAGAAATAATTAAAGATCAAAGATATTTATTTAAAGAAAAGATAAAAAGAGGAAGAAATCTGCAGTTATTACACAAAGTACTTTTAGTTGTGATGAAGTACCAATATTAATTTCACCTATTAAAGAAATGAGTAAACCATTCTCCTAGGATTAGCAAGGAGGCCAAGTATTCTTGGCAAAAGGAGGGGGTACTAAAAACTGGTTTCTTCTTTCTTTCCCTGAAAACAAGCAAGAAACATTAATTCTGAAAAGTGTCAATTTGAATGACCCAGTAACTGAGGAAGCCATTTACAGTTCATTACTTTTTTTTTTTAAACAGCACTATAGATTTTATACCCAAAGTTATGAGTGATAATGGAAATCCAATTTGGGTTGAAAACTTATGGGAAGCAGCATGTTCCAACGGACAGGTCATTAGACATGGTAAAGTAACTTGGGATATTACTGTAGTCTTCTGTGACTTTGAGTAAAATAACAGACAGTACTTGGTTTCCCTAAATGCAAAATTCAATAGTGATACTTCTTATCCTTTGTCATGTATTTTGACATCTCTAGATAAAAGGCATAAAGGCAGATAAGTAATATTAAATTCGTTATTTGTAATGAATGTAATTATCTCCATCTTCACTACTTTCTATGATTTTTTTTCTTTAATCTAAGTAATTATAAGGAGTTTAAAAATCCAACTTTATATTATACTAAGTGCTATTATTTTAGAAAGAGGAGGAATAAAAGATCATTACACTTGACAGTTCCAAGGGGTAATTCATCCCTTCACAAATAGGTTTCTTAAAGAGCCTATGAGGTTTTCCCCCCTCTGTGTGTCACTCCATTGACTACAGAAGGATGACTGTCTTACATTAAATGCATAACTTTTACACAGCTGCAGCTAGCCAAGAACTCCGTAAACACAGAAACCCAGAAAAACAGGGTTTGGGGTGTAAACTCACAGCTTTTGGATTCTAAGTTACAAAAATGGATTGTGTTTGTAGTCGCAATTTTGAAGCTAAACACATCAAAAAAATGGAAGCCTGAATCTTCTTTACTTTTCAAGTATCATTAATGTGATTATATGGGGAGTTTTACTACTAGTGTGCTACAAAATCATATTTTTAATTGGAGAGGGATAAAAGCATACTAGAGATTAGGATGTAGGGTCTTGATCTGTGTATTTTAAGAGTTTATTGCCAATATTTTGATTTAGCTATGGATTATTCCCCTCTCTTAGTTAGTCCAGAGGATCTGTTGATCACTGACCCACTTGCTCAAGGAACTTCTGGCGAATAAGTGTCAGTTACTTTCTTACTGGAGTATAAACGTGAGTTTGATATACTTATTAGTGAGGGAATGTTAAACTGTCTTACATTTTTCCATTGCTTTATGTTTTTTAATGAAGTTTTAAAAAAATCCACAAAACCCACATATTCCATTTTCTTCTTTGGATGTATACCATTATGGCTTCTCTTTAACCCTTTAAAATCTTAAAGAATCTGTCTGCATGTAGGTAGGTACTTAGGTACCTAAATGAAGTCCCGCACTACTAAGTATCAACCCACTTCAGAAAAAGAAAATTAAAAAAAGTGTTCAAATGAACTACGCATATAAAACCTGCATGCTAATATATGCATATAACTCCTTTATAAATAAAACACTTTTTCACTCATTTACAAATAAACATAATAGTCCACGCCTAGAGCTGTCTTCCTATTTCAAGCTAAAAAGTTGGTACAAATAATTCTGTCTATACAGTTCAAAATACAGTTCTCTCTATACAGCTACTCAAAATAACAAAGACATTTTAATATTGCTAATCTGAATAAAGACAATATTTGTTCCGCAGAACTGGCATATGTTGTTTTTTTCTCTACAATATTTTGAGCTGTTATAGAGACATCTCTATACTAAAACTAATGGATTTAGAATTAATTCAATATTTATATTTTGGTCACATTTTCTATCATATAACTGAAAGGATGCATTCTGCTGGTGATAAAGAGCTAAAGGAAACAATACTGACTATTTTGAATTAAAACGGTTAAGTTGAAGCTGTTTTAGGCAGAAAAGAGTCTATGATGCTGTTATTTGCCAGATGCAGTCAAGTCAGTGATACAAGGACCAAATAGGTGACAACTCAAAGTGTAAGTGCAGCAGGACTAGGTGTTTGACCTTCCCAGTAAAGGGGACCGACAACTTCACACACCCCTCACTGCTCCCTGGAGGCTGTACTGCTGATGGGCTTAAAGCATTTACAATTAGAGTTGAAATCCCACGCCTGCACAATTATCACAGTGTGGTCATCCTGAATTCCTCCTCTTTTCCCTGGCCATCTTTGCAGAGCAGCCAGGAAAGCCCTGGAAACTTTCTTCTCCTATTTTTAATTATACCACAGCCAAGACAGTAATAGTAAATAAATATATCTCAGAACTTCAGGGTGACTCAGTCTCCTATATACTGACACCATGCAATGGCAATCAATATATTTTAGGGGACATATTCATATACAGAAGGGATAAATGATGAAATCACATGATAAAGGTAGTAAATGCCATACACCAGTATTGCAGATAAAACTTTATGTATATGTAATGCCATGATATGTACTATTATATGCATATAGGGAAATAATATTTGCATATTATTTCAGGTGTGGCCTAACAAGTGCTGAATACAGTGTAATAAACATCCCTTGGTCTCCTGGCTGTTCTCTTGCTGATGCAGCCCAGGACATAGGTTTAACTTTCTGGCAGTACGAGCAGCAATGCAAACTCCTGTTACATCTTTTCCTCAGCCTGCTTGCATTTAATGCACAGGCTAACAATAGTGCAGCTGCCACTAATGGTGGAATTATCCAAAGAGAGTAAGTTTATGAGCCTTTGTTCTTCATTGTCATTGCCAAAATCATCAGGAAGATTTCTACACATTTGTGAAAGACTGGGAGTTTTGTTCATAAGAAGAGGCAGATATAGCTAATAGAATGAGTAGTGCAGCTTCATTATACCAAAACATGTAAGAAATACAATTGCCAAGGGAAAGCAGTGCAAGTCCCTACACCAGAATCATTCTGTGGACTAACACAATAATTGGGGTGACTCTATTTTAGGATCAGAAAGAGGTTTTGACATCACTTGCCCTGGTAAACATTACCTGCCCATTAGATAGTTTGACAAGAAGAAAAAAGTTGAATTACAGTACTATCAAACTCAGTCAGTACTACTAAAAATTCAGAACTTTGCACTTTTATAGTTTTTCTTCATATATTTTAATTGTTTGGTGCTCCACAATAACTGCATGTGGCCAATTATAAATATTTGTTTGCAACATGCTTATTTCTATATTTCCAATATTAGTTCTGTTAGATATTACCATAACCATTTTTCTCCCGACACACTACAATTTGACAATCCTTCTACATAAGTAGAAAAGAGGATTTGAGAGTTTCTACTTCAGAAATTGTACTGTTCTCCTATTACTTCTGGGTTTTTGTCCACCACAAAAGATCTGTAGTCTTCTACATTGCTGAAGGTCATGGATGGTTTTATCATCCAGCCAAGCAAATAACCAGAATTTGGCCAGGCAGCAGAAAGTCATTTTTCACGTTCTGCAGCTGCCTGCCACAGAAAGATGATGGGGCCTGGAGACTTCATTTTAATTAATCTCTCCTCTCCCTCAAGTTACCTTCCCTTGGTTCAAAAACGGTCAAAAACTGACCTCATCCATGACTGCAAAGATTGTTTGGAAGCTTTAATAATAATTCACCTGATGGTGGGATTAAATGCCTCACATTTTCACAAGTGTCAGCCATGTACTTTGTACTTAGTTAAATGGCAGGGTGGTGGTGGGGGAAATCTCATTAACTTTACTTTTTAAGCTATTCTTGCTCCATTAGAGAAATTCTCTCTTACCCAACTCAAGATGCTACATATGCATACCTTCCAATAAATGTTTGTGCAACAGAGAGAGTCGGTAATAATATAGTGTTCTGATACAAAACATACACCTGGTTTACAAAATCACCCCCCATCGGGTCCCTTCCATCATTTGATTATCATCCTTACCACACATGCTTTATTTTTGATTAATAATGTTTAAAACTTTCCAGTGAGAGTCATCTAAAAATGGCAAATAGTCCACAGTGAGTATGGAATAGCCTTTTGTTAGGTGCAAGCAAAGATCGTCTGCCAGAATGACAATTTTCTAGGTCAAAATAAAACACAGCGATGTTTAATTCCTCCCTGTGTCTATGCTAACTGACTGAAACACCTCAAACTGTTATAAGCTCTTCCACACCACCCAGCAAGGTTTGACTTTTAGTTATCACCTACAGCTGTAATTGAATCAAGACAAGTATCTGAAAGGAGTAACAAAAAAAGTCTATCCGATTAAACTTAAATAAAATTATTTTTCAAGTGAGTTATACAGCCTAAAAACTCATGGATAGATATTAGTTCATGAACTTAAAATTTATTTTTCCTTTGTAGAACCTGTAACCAACTTTCTCCCTTCCTGCTGAGCAAGAAGGTATCACCCTTCTGGAACCTCTAGCTAGAAGAGAGCAGCATAGTGGACAGCACTGATTTCTCAGCCTTACTTGCTGCAGAAGGAACAGCAAACCTGTTCTTCACTCCTGTGACAAAGGTAAAACTATTCACTGCAGGAGACAGCTTTTTATTGCTCAGCTTGTAACTAAAGGGGGGAAAAAAATAACCACAGAAAAATAACACAAATGTCTATGTTCAATAAAAATATAAGGAAGGCTAGAGAATATACAAAGATATAAACAACGAAAGTAGAGCTATATATAGGGAGATGAGGGAGCAGATCTGGAGAAGAATGTCATGAAAATTAAACATTAATAATGCAATGTCTATCTTACAGACAAAAGTATTTTTACTCTGAAAAAGATTAGAAGAGGGATAAATAGTTCATAGCAGCTGTTTGACCTATCACTACATATACCTTACTTGAGAATACTCCAGTGGCAGTGAGATGGAAGGAGAAGGTAATAAGCACAAGAGCAAGGAAATGTAAAGATTTCAATAGCTGGACCATTTAAAAATATTGATGTTCCATATTTGACTGCATGAATACAATTTATTCTAAAAATATATATTCATGAAGGCATTGGTTGCAGAGCTCTCACATGCAACAGAACTATAAAGAATTATCATTTTGAAAAACACCTGTCACAAACAAACTCACCTAATTTTCAATAAGGTATTACAAATACCAAATGTAAGAGAAACTGGTTGGGAAAAAAATGCCTATGCCATGAATTACATGATAAAGAAAGTGACATTTACAAATAAGTGAAAAAGAAGAATCTGAATCTGGAGAGAGCAGATCACAGCAATCAGAATGAAGCATTGACATCCCCCAACAGTTACTTCCCTGTCCCTACCATTACTTTGATTTTATTTTTTTTAACACCTTACTGAAAGAAATATAATAGTCAATGGATCACTCCGGATAACTTTAGGCGTAAGCCAAGCTGTGAACCTACTGGATGTGTACTTCTCACTATCTTTTGGTCTGGTTTTCTGTACTGACCTTTCTCCCTTCATACACAGTTTCAACAGCATATATGTGTATCAGATAAGACTGCTGCTTTTCCATTTCTTTTTGGCACACAAACCTACCTTTTGTACCAATTGGAAAACCAGAATCCGGACTGACTTTACTGAAGTAAAAAGCTTATTCTGCCTGGCTATCAAACATTTGCTGTATGCAGGCAGTTTATTTACTTTATGCTGGAAGTAAAGGACAAGAGAAAAATGAAACATGAGTGTAGAAGTTGTTCAAATTATGATGAAGCTTCTTTCCAAACCATGCTCTTTCATCATTTAGCATAATAAAATCTCATTCAAAACGAGATTATTTTTGTTGTTTTTCTTAATCCGGACTCCTAAATGAAGTCCTCCTGCAGTTATCTCTATATTAAATTATCTTCCTAATGTATCATAGGATTCATCTACGTGAGAACACTTTCAATTTAACCATTCCCAATTTGATTTAGCTGAATACAACCTTGCTTTATTTCAATTTATCTTGTTACAGTTTAAGTTAATGGGAAATTGACTGAAGTTCTGGCTCAGCTGCACAGAAGCAAACAGCTGTAGTGATTTAAGATGTTCCTGTTCTCCAGCTGCTCACTCTGTCCCTCTGCCAGATATTACTGTCCCTAGAAATTTGGCAAAAGTGAACCCAGCCACCATAGTTGTCATTTGTGCATATTGATGTGAATGCATCTTAATATATTTTTTCTGTTGAACCTACTACAGGAGCAATAACCTTCAGAGAAGAGACACAACAGGGCATGGACACTGTCATATTTGAAGGTTGCTTTCTGCTGCTTATTTCTTGCTGAAAAACACTGCTTAACACCCTACACAGGGGACCATATTGAAGTTGTCCTTCCACAGACATAAGAAGAGTACCACACATTGCTAACTCTCCAAAGTTTATCAAATATTTCACATAATTAGTAGATCTATCTATTAAGGGTATTGGGTCTGCTTGAATTCCTTGCTCTCATGGGGTCTACTTGAATTCCTTGCTCTCATGGAAACTACATGTCTTATATCTGCCAGTCTCATCACAACTCTTTTCAACACCAAAAATGTTAATCGATTAAAACAGTGGTGGGTGAGAGATTAAATTCTTGATTTAACAATGGGAAACAAAATTACCTAGTTCCCCATTAAGATAAAGCTTTAACAGAATATCATCAAATGATCTGCCTTTAAAGTTGACATATAGGATTTCTCTGTGAACTCTCTTAGAGGAGAAGGCAAGAGGATGGAGCAGCACTCCATCCCTGAGCACCACCTTTTAAAATTGACCTTTAAAAGAGGGGAAAGAAAGAGGGTGCCCATCTACTCAACACTTCAAGTCCAGGACTAGTTTGTTTCAAGAAGTTTTGTTTATCTTTACCTTTCCTTATTTCCTTGCTCAAGACAGGAGCCAAGAAACACATTGGTAGAGGAATTATTTTTAAAATAGTCTTCCTGCAACAACAACATTTTCATATTTGGTGGAGTATTTTTATAAAATGAATGTCTACCTTGCCAAAGTAATCATTTTGGTGTCAGATCACCCAAAAGACTACTCATGGCACAGTACAGGTGATAGCTTATGCATGCTTATGTATTTTCTCCAAAATCATCCTCCCACCAACATTTCGGGGCTCATGATGTTATAGCAACTACCTAAACTTCTACAGAGACAGATCTGCCTTAGAGCCCATCTGTCACAACTATGTCCAAAATTATATTGGTGACTCTTCAGAGAAAATAGGACTGAATGTGAGAGCTTGTATCATTTAACAGTTTCATTTTTTTAATAGATATATTGACTGTTTAGGCAAAGTCATAGGGAGGGTGGAACAGATCTAAAATGCCTAAATATTTTTATACTGATTCTAGCAATAGGTGACTCCTGTGAAATGCAAGTATTTATCATGGTTAAACATGTTGTTAACCACTATCTACCAGCAGACTTCAGGTTTTGTTTATTTCTTTTTCCATATATTTATCTTTTTTCCCTTAGAACACAAAGGTTTTTTCATATACTACAAAGTAACTTCAAATAATTATAAGCATCTAACTGCACTGAGGCTCCAGCATCACTTCACACTGTAGTCTTGAAAACACTTGCTTTCTCAAGACTATTATTCTTTAGGTTCTACAGAATTATTTATTGTTTAGAGTGTATTTTCTTAACTGATCAGCTGACAAAATTATATTGTCCAGGAAAAATAAATTAAAAAATCCTATTTCTGTTTTCACTTACTTGTTTTTGAAACAGTTATTAAACTTTAATAATGGTGTTTATTACTGTAATTCTTCCCTTAAAAGTACAAAAGCTAAACCAGAAATCCTTTAAAATAAGCTAAGCATTTCTAACACTTTATCTTCCAACCCTGAAGATATGGTTATATTAGATGGAGTCTTTTTAAAAAAGATAAAAATCTATTTTCCTTTTTTTAAAAAAAAGATATTTAAGATAGCAGCTTTTTGTAACACTAAGAGGGAGGAAGGTTTTTCTTATGTCTCCCCACTACAGGAATATAATGTGATACCAATGACTTCTTCCAGCCTTTCTCTCATTGCATGGTTTATTAACTGATAGTCAATAAATCAGGTGCTACCTCTATCCAATACTTTTCTGCTGACCACACTAGACTCACAGTCACAGGAAATTTTATTTTCTTGGTTTTAACCACCATCTTTACAAGAAACAATTGCCTAAGGTACTCGCCAAATTATCTTAGGGAAAGTTCTTCACTTCATTGGCTATGGCACCTCAGCATAAGGTAAAATATCACATACTCTATATCTGCCTTCAATAAAAGCACTATACAACATCTGAGCTAGGGTGGAACAAAGATGGAACACTTAGACAGTGAAATGCAGTGTGATACGAAGATGCAGTTGTAGTTTGCTTGGCTGGGTAAGTCCTGCTCTTTAAATTTACTTACTCCTACTTAACAAAGAACCCTTTAGTAAAGTCCATTTGCATAATTTCAAATTATATAGACAGAGGTGCTGATGAGAAAAA
The DNA here is from genome assembly GCA_013400055.1 of Nycticryphes semicollaris. Lineage (NCBI taxonomy): Eukaryota > Metazoa > Chordata > Aves > Charadriiformes > Rostratulidae > Nycticryphes > Nycticryphes semicollaris. Next base: position 273,243 of record VXBJ01000787.1, on the reverse strand, counting down.
AGGAAAACAAATCTTTTCTAATGTGAGAGGAACCAATGCATTAAATCACAAGGGTCCTCTGTATTATAATGTGTGAAATATTTAATAATACAGGTAAACATGGTAAAATGTAAAGGATATTATATACTGAATAGGTATATATAAAAAATACATATATGTACAAAAGCATTAATTCATGCTGAAAATTCAGATTGCTAAACAATGTTTCAAAATTATTCCACTCTTCCTGTAATGTCAAAAAATATTTAATTTCTAGGAACAATTGGAATTTAATATCACAAAAAGGTGAAGAAATCAACTGATTTCTTTGACACATCCATGCCTACAGATTCACCCTGCAAGAACATCGTTCCACCCTTCTTCTAGTCCATGTACTCCATTTGCTGATGCTTTACTCTACTTGTTGCAAGCAGAACTGAATATGAATTGCTAATGCTTACAGACATGAAAGCTGCCCACGTATTTCTACTGCCACACACTAAATGGACACTTAGGTAAAAAGAAAATAGAAATTGTTTATTAACAGCACTACAGCATACCACTGAGAAAAGCAAGTTCTGTTAAGCTTTATATAAAATGGAAGAGTGAACTGAAAATTCAACACAAAAGGCAATTTAACAAGGGAACTGATACAATTTCATGAGTGGCTAGAGGGAGGAAACAGTCTGCTTAGTGGATTAAAAGACTGACAAATGCTTCTTAGGAATCTGAAAATGGACAGCACTAGATAAATGCTTAATACTGTGCAAAGGAGCCAATTACCTCCAAACCAGTAAATATGACATAATGTATTAGGTTAGATATATGTATTTCCTTTGTAAATACTTTAAGTATTTTGATAATAGCTTTTGCTACAGCACACAGGCACCCAGATATTGAAGACCAAACCTCATCCCAGTTCCCCAAAACAGTATTAACTCTTTATGTCCTTACCAGCTACTGCTAAGTTTCATTGAAATTTATCCAAGTCTGCAACTGGATGTAGAATAGAGATGGAAAGAAACAGAAAGGAAGGAGGTTGGTCTCTTTAAATTTCCCCACAGCTCATCTTCCCCACCTGCACTCCTGAACTGTTTCCTTAAATTGGTGAAAACTTTTTCTATCCCACAGGGTTAATGAATCTTTTATTCCTTTTGTCAAAACAAGCAGAATCTGATCTGCAAAACATTTAATGATGACATGTAATAGTTTGGTTTCTCTGAATGCAGAGAAAAAACTGATTAGACCCCAATATTTTTTTTAACCTTGATTTTGAGGGGAAAATAAGAGAAATACATTTAAAGTGAGAAATTGTGATTGAAAGGAAAATAAACACTACAAACCATCTCTTCTAATGTTTTGGTGCGGCATTTCAGCCATCTGCAAACCACCTTATAGCCTCCCACTAATCTGACTTTCTAACACACTGCGGGTTGACATCTATTGGCATCAGACTATAAAACTGCTTCAATCAAGATCTGTATAATCCTCATAACCAAAATGTCTTTGTTCCATTTTATGATCAAACATTTCTGAAAACACAGCCACCAGTCTCAGCAAGCATTCAGGATGCTCACAGGTGAGTTAAGGCACAATAAAGAGCACAATAATCTAGCAAATCTCCTTTGAGAATGTGTTGTTTATCACCATGCCTGCAGACTCTTACACTACAAACGTATTGGCAACCATTTCTAGCAGATCATATACAAAGACATGAATGTAATTTGAAAAGTTTAGAGATGCACCGAAAAAGCAATCAACAGCCTCAATAGGAAATTTCAGGGAAAAGTAAAATGATTTGGTAAACATGAATGATTGTTATGTCCTTCAATGGAAAAAAAAAAAAAAAAAAAAAGGGGGAATTGAAGAAGCAATGACCTTTCGTACCGATCCTTCAAGTAGCAGTTTGTAGAAACTTTTGTATTGCCCATAAAATTAGCTAGATGACAAATCTCACTATGGTGATTTGCTCTTTGTAAGTCCAAAGCCAGTGTTCTGAGTTCTCACTGTATAATTACTTCAATATAGATAACGCATGAGTCATCTGTTCTAGTCTAACCTTTGCATTTAAATTTTAATTTTATTCTTGCTTATCTTTTTTCTAAATTGATATTACTGTCTACTATGTTTATTAGAAACAACTTAAAGCCACGGTGCATGTCAAACACTGCAGTGAGGCAGCATTTGTTGTGTTATTTTAATTAGCATGTCTCAGGAAAATTACACTTCTAATAATTTCTATTAACTATGTCAAAGTTTTCTTTTTCTTAAATGTCAGAATTTGTTTCCCATTTCAAATTATGCCTTACTACCAAAGAGGCTTTTAGTAAGTACTCTGCATACCCAGGTAGGAAGCTCAGAGGCACTGTCTTGTTTTTCTGCTGACATCACAAGCATTGTCGATTAGTCGGTGTCCTTATCAGTTTCACGAATTTGTCCCCTCTGGATCTCTTCTTCCTCTCCCATTCTTAGTGAGACAACATTTCCATGATGCAGAATTCAGAAAAGAAAATACAGGTGGGAAATAAACCACTGAATGATAACTATAGTTCCTTCTAACACGCAGGAAATGCATTCCTTGATCCAGAATGAGACCAGCTGGTTGTTCCCCTTCTCTTATTAATAAACTTGTCCTAGAGCAGGACTGTACTCAGAGGGAAATTAAAAAGGAAGTGCTCAACATCTAGACTACAGTGAGAGAAGATTTTAAGGTTAAATATCTGGCTGTCTCCATACATTTTTGCCCATGGCTTATTAGAAACCTTCTAACACATACTTAGGTAGTAAACTGGATCTCAAAATACTTAAAATGGCTGCTGGATGAGGACAGAGGAAAGATTCAGTTAACACCTTGTTTAAGTGAATTTCTTACCAGGCTTGGCCCCAGGTATCTCTTAGTGGTTCTAACCCACTGAACAAAGAAGGAAAAAACAACTGTCCTAGACATTTTAAAGGTTCCCTTTTCAACAATCTCCCTTCCTTTTCAGTGAAACAACCATAGAATCTGTTGGGTTATTTATTTTTTTTCCCCAGCTACTTTGCAACTGCATAGTAGCGCTTTCTGCTGATCTGAATAAATGAACCCACAACACTTCTTCAGCTTTTTGAATGGGATTTCCCCTCTTCATTAAATACTCTTTTCTTTTCCATGACCGATGGATATCAGTCGATTGCAAGAAGCGCTATGCAGCAGTGAGAGCTTGGTGCTCATCACAGCTGTAAAGCTCCCCTGCAGAGAGCTGAATCTGGAGAAGGTTTTGCAAATTGCTAGCAGAGAAAACAGACAAAGGCATGTCAGTCTCAAAGACTCCCACATACCACATTAAGACACTACATGAATAACTTTTTTCATGCCCTTTTTTTTTTTTCAATTAAAGGATGACTGGTCCATTTACTACCATCAAGATAGTTTCACAGTCTGAAAGACAAGTCTTTAAGCTCTTTGTTTTTAGACTGTGGGATGTACCGACTTCACTACTGCTAATTAAATTCAATGCTGGTGTCTACCTGTTCCTTTGGAAATCCAAAGAAAATTAATTGGCTCTAGATTAATTTTTTTTCCCACAGTCTTAAAGGGGAGAAAAAAAAAAGAAAAAAAAAGAAAAAGAGAAAAAGTAGAGATTTAGTAGTAAAGTCAATCTTAAGATACATTGTTTAATAAAGTGCAAGTACTCAAAAGTAGAAGTTTCTTTGAAGATTTTTTTTTTAAGTAGAAGTCAGGATCTTTGAATGGAAAAGGTTGAAGTGTTATCTACTCAGGAAAAAAAATTCCTGAAGTCTTCACAAAAACTAGAGTGTTTTGCCTCACTTTTGTTATGTAATGCAAGAGAAACTACAAGAAAAAGCACATTATTTTGCCTGTATCTGTATCCTTCAGCTATGTTTAAAAACAAAAACACTCCATTAATTCTACCCACCTCATCTTTTCATTCTTACTTAAAAGCACAGTGTATTTTCCATCCTCTTAATCACTTCTCAGAATTTTTTGCTCAAGGCCTACTTTTTTTTCTGTTGTTCTCTGAATTTTCTGAAATATGTTGATCCAAATAATCACAGCCCTACAATTAATAGCAGGATTCTAGATGGCCTTTCAAAGTTAATTTGCAGTGGTTTAACTCTTTACACAGCTCTCCATATCATAGTAGCTACAACCTTCTTAAGTCAGCACCAGAACCCCCTCTGAGTTTCACCTGATGAGGATATCCCTTCATTTTGCAGTTTCTAACACACCCTTGGATTTTTTCCACTCATCTTATCTAAACTGTTTTTTTTTTTTTTTGTTTTTCTTGATATTTTAATGTTTTCACACCATTTCCTCTTCTAGTGAATAAAATGTTTGGATTTGAGAACGCCTCAGTGCTTGTGCAGAAAGCACAGGAACGAGGAGATGCAGGAGCTCAACAGCTCTTTTAGTTTAAAAAGTTACAAGGAGACACACACAAAAAATCAGCTCAAATCCATCAGCCTTTCTAGCAGTTTTTCAACAGACGCTTTAGTAATATTCCCATTTGTTCACCCACCACTTCAATCCCTGAGCAAGATATTAAGGCTATTTTCAAGCACTACTCAAACTGGGGAGAATGGAGGTTGACTCCCAAGTGCAAAGTTGTGGAAAAAAGGCAGAAGGTGTTCCTGTGTGGTTACATGTATTGTAGGTTAATGCCAGTCTTATTAGACATTGCAATTCTTTGCAGCTCAGCACAGACATCTCCCACCCTCACCTGTTGAGGTTTCCTATAGTTTCATTGAAAGAGTACAGCCTGCTTTCAGTCTCCTGCATTAAAAAGCTAAACTGACACTGAAATGGGAAGAAGAACATGCTTCCCCTCCCTTCAGACTCGACTATAACATCTAAACTGTTTTGACCCAAAGTCTTAAACATCCTGAAGCCAGTCGATACATGCAGGATTACAGGGCGTGCTTGAAACAGTGAAACAAAGTAAGATTTCAGGCCAGCAGAGATACACATCTTTCCTATCCTTGTTTGCCTCAGGTCCCATTGGACTGAGGTAGCCAGGCAGAAACGACAACAACTGTAAAACCAGACAAAACAGTTATGTTTTCTGAAACTCAAAGTGCAATGCTGGCCTCGCTTTCCTCTACCTGGCAGACAGTCTGAAAGAGCAGGGCAGTCAAGCAAGAGGAAAGGGAAGCAGATAAATGCGGTCTGTGATCTGTCCTGGAAACTGTGATATATAAACACCATTTAAGAGTTCCTGACATGCGTTTTAGACCATTGTGGGGCAGTATTTAGCAGGTGAAGGACTCTCCTCTCACTTTGGATTTAGAAACCTACCAGTACCACCTATGTCACCGCAAGAACTCTTAAACACAAGTCTGCATAGCAACTTAGTGAAAGTGGAATTTAAAATTTGACAGCTTTCCCCAAATAATCTTTTCACTAATCAGAGAGATGTAGAATTATTTTTAATGAGACATTCCCAGTTTTAGCCCAGATTTTGCTAAAATGCAGTGTAAGGGAATTCTTTACATTTGACCAAAAATTAAAATTTGCATTTCAGAATTCTAACTATTCAAGATAAATAACAAAGGAGGCTTATGTTTCAAATTAGTTTCCAGAAGAAGACCTAAAAGGCAAGAGAGGAGAGGGAGAAGCTGAGGAAGAATTCATCTAGGCAAATTATTTTCTGTCCATATCTCCCAGTTTAGTCTTCAGTCCATTTTGCCATAGTTTGGAATGTGGCAGGACGGGACCACAGTAGGACTAATAAATAAGTTAAATATTTTGATTTTTTTGTGTGTGTGTGTCACTGCTGATCCTGAAGCAGTTTCCAGATTGATGGCATCAACTTGAACCTACAAGTAACATATAGATTTTGGCACCATTTCAATCCCAAGCAAATTCTTGCAAAGGAGAGTTAAAAACACTTTGCTAAAAGTTGCAGAGTTTGGCAGAACCATATAATTAATGTCTTGTTGCTTTTCCATATTTTGTCAAAGTGTTCAAAATAATGTCATATGGAATGAATTATTTTTGTTTATTTGCCAGCTATCCAGCATTTGAATAGCAGGGTGGTTACTGTGCTCAGGGCTGAATTGTCCCAGCACATTATATTTGTACAATTTCATCTCTGTAGTGCACAATCAGTCAAGGGAATAACACAAAGAGGTTTTTTTAATATTCTGTCTTTACAACAAGCAAACAACCCGGAAGAGTGGATTTCAAATTTTGGCTGGAGATTAACATACAAATGTTCTGTAAATTAGGGATATAATTATGTGAAGTCAATTACAATTTTCAGTTACTTATTTCCTAAGGCTTTATATTAAGCAATGTTAGGCATCCTGAGCTTGTAACTGCTCTCAGTCCTTTGCATCATTTACCACCAAAACCAAGTGACTCAAAGAAAAAGGTTTAAGAATATTAAAGGAAATATTTCCTGGTAAGGAAAGTGAAAAAATACTTGTGTGTCTCAGCTTTATGATGTATGTGTGGTGGTCTTAGGGCTCTTGGCCATCCAAAGTTTTTGCTATGCTGATGATAGGAGTGGAAAGCTGAGGAACTACTTTTTTTTTTTTTTTTTTTTTTTTTTTTTTNTTTTTTTTTTTTTTTTCCATTCCTGGATCTGTTTATTTTAGGGTGTAATTGCAATAAGAAATAACGTTACTGATTAATAAAATAAATGTGTGTGTGTTTGTGCACACGCTTTTCTCAAATTTTATTCACAGCTTGTAAGTAATAAAGAAGTGGGAGTCAATTAACTGTATTGAATGTAATCACAAGCTCATAAATTCTTTTTACTGTATTGAGTTACAGCTTTGTATACTAATGACTCATATTCATTTCATAATATTTTTTTTCCTAGAATTTTTCTGTGCAACATGGTAAGTACATAAATTGAAGATTTTTTTTTTTTTTTAATGGCTACTGGAAAAAGTTGTGAATTTTAAAAAAATAGTGATTTCCTTGCTTTTAAGAAAGTCCTACATTTGTACACCCATGCATCGCAGTTTCAAAGGGAGCACAGTAAGGAAATACCTGACATTTCCATGACTGGAAAAGGCAATTCAAATATTTTCTGGAATTAGGAGATTCAGCAGAAAAGACAATGACAAATGAATGGTGGCAGTGGTTGGGAAGAGATACTCAGATAAAGCACCAGGTCCATTTAGGGCACCGTATTTTACAATAACCGCAAACTTCTTGGAGAACATACAAAGGGAAACTGCAGGCACATTGAAGAGATAAAGAAAACATATCCTACAAGAGAATTTTTGTTTACTCTTAGCAAGACAAAAAAGGATGGATAGTTACACATTAGTCAAGTACAGTGTGAGTAATGGCAATCTTGAAAGGACCTTAGCAGGTTAAAAGAACACCTCTTGGAGGGGAACTGCAACTAAATGGAAGAAGGGACAGGGACATTTCTTTAGGTGTCCTGTCAGGCAATTCTATGGTTCGTTAAAAAGATGGAAAAGCAAATCTAAAACTGAAAGAACCCTTAAATTATTTCATCTGCTTTTTTTACAAAAGCTAAACAACTTTCATTTCTAGGTTACATAAATCATAATTTCCTATATATTTGTTACATGACTGCAAATAGCAAAAAAGAGTATTTAAATTATGAATGGCTACAAGAATTGCCATNCTCATTGTTAATATTATTTCTGCTATTCACTCATTACAGTCCAGTTTTTGGAATATGAGATGTTCCTGATAAAATAAGAGTTTTCATCAGTTACATACTGCCAGCTAGCAAAGCAGAGAATAGACAAAATGGCCATTTCTATTTCATATTGCTTAATATCAATCACTTTAATGGAAATGAGATAAAGTAGATAATGGTAATAAGAATAGTATTAGCAGCACACACATATATTACATACTCAGAGGTACCATTGTTGTACCATTTACATTGTTAATATTAAAATGTCTCAAGCAGCACAACCCAATGTAACCAATACTATAAATATTACCTTTAATATAAAAGAGTTGAATGAGCTTTTAACCTTGAATTTAATACAACGTTGAAAATATCTTCTATACTTCTATGACCTAGCTCGTGTGAATAGCTAAGTACTTTTTCTCTCAAATAAATCTTTCTCCAAAGTAAAACCTCCTTGGACTATTCTTAGCTGTAATATCTATTGCACATTAAGTGATCACAGACCTTTCCTGTACTTCTTGCAAGTGTAACTCAGAGGCAGAAATGTCAATTTAGATGAAGCCTTTGTAGGTAATATTAAATACAAAGAAAAACTTTAAGAAATGTTCCATTTTAGGGTGATTTCATTAAAGATACATGTTCAGGAATGTTCAAATAACCTGAGTCCAAGTAGAAATGTAATTCAAAATGGCTTTTGAACCAGAACATTTTACAAAAAAAATAAAACGAAACCAAAGAAAAACAATCAAAACAAAACAAAAAAATCCAAGGAAGCCAAACAGAGGGAGTTTGGGTTCTTCTAAATACAATCATACAATTCAGGTTGGAAAAGGTCACTAATCCAACCTGCTGCTCAAAGTAGTTTGTGCTATGAGAGATCACATCAGTCATCTCAGGGCTTTCTCCAGGTCATGCCATGTATTTGTACCCCGTTGGGCTAAACACTGAGGACAAGAACTAGAAAAGTAGAGAAATATGTGAGTGCAGTTCTGTGCAAAGAAGCCTGTGAAGGAGCATATCTTCAGTTTACTCATCCAAAGACAACAGGGTTAGGAATAAGGTAAAAGTGGGAAATCTGACCACAAAAAAATAATGGTGAGGTTAGGAAGAAGGCAATCATGGGATCCTATACGTAGAGTGCTGCAATATGATCAAGGAAGAAATGCCAGGGCAGACCTTGGGTAAAGGAGAAACAGAAAAATCAGTGCAGGAGAGAAGTTAACTCATTGACAAATGCTATGAGAATGAATTGGACATAGAGAGTATGTAATATCATCTGACCCTGCTAGCAGAACTATTTTTATAAAAAGATGTTTAATATGGGATACTTTGAATTTCCATTTAATTTAATTACTATGGAGGAAAAAACTTTCTATTTTCTATTTTTTTAAAAAAGAAAAATATACCTCAATTTAACATAAGTGAGAATAAGCAGACAGTACCGACAGATGTACATGCTGAGACTCATAAAATTTGATTATGCATAAAAATTTGTATTATGCAAATACAAATTTGAATGAGTATCACTGTGAAAAACCATGAGGTTTTTCACTGTGGATAACCATGAGGTTTAAATATTAGAATTAGGCTAGAAATTAAGAGTATGAAGCTCAACTGCTTACACTAGGGTCTATTGATAAGAATTTGTTCTAAGTCAGAAATCATCAGGTGCAAATGGTAATGGAGGGAAGAGTTATTACTCTAAATAAGTATAATCTACCAGTGTAATGTGCCTGAGAATAAGGCAAATGCAATACTAGGACTGTCGGGTGAGCAGAGATAGGAAATGTTAATGGTATTGTATAAGGAAGTGGTGAGTTTTCATCTGGAACACTGTGAGTTTTTTGTCATCTATGTTCAAGAAAAAAGAATTTAAATGAGTAAAGCAGAAAAAAAGAGTTAGTAAGGTGGCTGAAAAAAGCTAAAAAAGCTGGAATTGTATAGTTTTGAGCAAAAGGAAGGCTGAGGGGGGCATTGTAGTACTGCTATGTTGAACAATATCATTAAAGGAAACTATAAGGAGTGATATTTATTTAAGATGAAGGACACTGTTGTCAGAAAATAAATCAGGAATAAATTGGCTAGGAATAAATACAATAAAAGAAAAAAAAAAAAGAAAAATTTCTGACAATAACAAGACTGGGGTTCTGAAAGAGCACCTCAGGAAGTGTTGGGGCAAAAAGAACCCTTAATTTTAATAAGAATCTTCATGGATTCAGAAGCAGGATTAAAAGATACCTGCAATAGTGGGCATCTGTTCATAAGAAACATAAGAGGCTTCTTTTTTGTTTGTTATTTCTTCTCTCGCCAATCCATATATAGACATGCATCAACTGTTTATCGATGTGGTGCTTTCACTCCATATGCTGAGACACAAACTCCATGGTGCAAAAGAAGGAATACAAACTTCACTATTAAGAACACGAATACTATTTTATTTTTCATAAAATACTATGATGGAGTGATACAGAAACCAGGAAAAAAAATCAACTTCAGATCTCCCAAGAATGACATTAAAAAGTTAAGCAGCACTTAGTCTTCTTTAAGATGTCATGTCTGTTCAGTGTAACTGTTAGACGCTTAATGCAGATAGATGGGCTAAGCATACTCTGCGAAGACAAAATTTCCTCCTTTACATCCACTCTAAAAGCTTTTAAAATCTCTGTGTCAGGAACAATTTGACTGCATATCAATTGCATTCCCCTACTACTTCAAAACTTATAATAAAGGAATATCATGGGGAAGAAAAAATACATTTTGATAACTGACAGTAAAATGAAACACTGTCAATCTAATCGGCTGGAAAGTTGAGCCTGTACATTAACCTCACTTTGCTCATTAAAGTTTTCATTCGATTAAAATAGCAGCTGGGATATGTCTGAGTGATGCCAAACTGTTGTGCTGCCAACAGGTTCATTTCTGGTGTTCCTCTGTTGACCTCATGAAGAATGGTCTCTGAGACTTCCAAGTTCTTCAGAGCATCCACACAGTTTATATAATACAGATCAACTAACAAAATATAAACTACTTACCTATATCCTTGAAAGAAAGGATGTGCAGTGCCTATAAATAAGAAACAAGTCAGACATTTTCCTATTCTTTTCAACACACAGTCTAAACTATTATATATCTCTTTTTGAAGTATAGGATTTATGTAGATAAAACCACTCGGCTCTGAAAATGAAAGATCTGGCACAGGTCTTACATCGCATCCTTCTACTTTTTTTCTGCTAGTTTTCTTTCACAAATTAGAGAAGAAGAGACATGAAGTTCAGAATTTAGCCTGCAGTTCTCAAAATCACAAAAATAAAATAAAATAAAATAAATCAATTTTATCCGCAACACTATGTATTTATCAACATACTAAATTTCAACATTTTCCAAATGCTGTATTCTATGTATCAGGAAAATTATAATTCTCCTCACATAGCCTCCATTTAGCTCATAGTTTTCATAATGCCTATAATAAATAGCAATAATGGGGGATATTTCCAAAGGACAAACTGGTGGCTTTATTCTCATCTCACAATACTGCCTAAGCAAAAGCAAAAATAAAATAAATGCTAGACATACAGGGAAGACTGGGAGCAACTCCATTAAAGTCAATAGTTATACATAAAATTACATAAAACTGGGGAAAGAAGAATAACAAATGTCTTTAGATAATGTATGAGAATCACAGTATGAACCCTCAGCACAGGTACATCTACAAAGAGAAGTTAGTCAGAAGAACTAATTTTTAGTTCGCCATTTCAAGCTAAAGGGGGAAAGAATAAAAGTTTCATAGCATCAGCATTGTCTGAGGAACTCCTTTGTGCTTAAATTGTATGTTCTGAATAATTTTATAGTTAAAAGTATGGAAATTAGCCTCACAATCCATTGTATCTACTGCTTTCATTTGTGAATGGAGGTTGTTATTTACCAGGACTGTCAATTTGGCATCTTCAGTGACCAAAATATTGCGTAAAGAAATAAGTCTTATTAGTCAAAGGCTAATCATTTGCATTATTTTAAAAAGCTTTAAAAAGTAAATTTTTTTTCATGGTTTAAGAAAGTTGCAAGAATCTCTGAATTTCACCCCTGGACCAACACATTTAGTAAGAAGGAGGAAAAAAAAAATAAAAGAAAAGTTTTGTATTGTCAAATATTTATAACAAGCTTTGTTTTAAAAAGATGTTTTATGGAAATAATATAAACTTCTAAATAATCAAGATTAGCAATAGCAATGCTGATATGAACTGCAAATCTGCTGATAAAAGACATCAGTGACACTTCGAAAGCATGTATTTTGTCATACCCTTCATAGGAATACCTGAGAGGTTACATGAACTTTATTCAACAGAAAACCACTGTAAACTGCTGGGCTGGAGGAAGGGATCTACAAGGACAGAGCAAAAAGGGAGACTGACTTCCAGATTTCATTAAATGTTTCCTTATGAGCTTTGAGCCTTCTCTACTGAATGTTTAAAGAGTTACAATATTCTAGTTTAGAATCTTGTAAGAAAAAAAAAAATAAAAGAAAAAAAAGAAATCTTGGTAGATTAGAAAGCTCCTGCTACATTGTGGCATGCTTTCACCTAATGAGGTAATTATCATACATCTCTTGCAAACTCAGCAACTTCACAATTTTACACCATTATCTTGACAGAGAGTAGGACTTTTCTAACCAAACTGACCTCTCTAACAGAGACATGAGTTGTCTATATTAGAGCTAACTGTCCAAGATCTCTTTATAGGAAGTAAGAGGAAAATAAAACTTTCAGGTTGCAATACTTGGCTTTCTAAACTATCTTTAAGAGAAGTAATGAGAACATTTATCACCTTAAGAAAAGTATGCATGTATTTGACCTAGTACTTGGACACCTCTCTCTTTTATGTATTTGTTTCCAAGGTCTTTCCCTTGGTGATTAGTAACTGCTTTCATAACTGCTCTTCACTGCTTGTCAGGCATTGCCACTGAAATGCTGAAAATGGCAGACCCCATAAAACTAGTCTTAAAGCAACATAAATTCCTTTTGCTGAAGAAAAGTCTATCTAGCAAAGGAACCACATGTTACATTGTCTTTTCTCTCCAGTTTCCACATAAATGCGCTGTACAGTACTAGCCCTGGTTTCTTATCTCTCATCCATCCACTTGCTCCACCTTCTCCCTTCGCCAAATGAGTTAGCATTGAGCTGACCAGTAACAGGGCTGTTCTCTGCCGGTAAACCACTACTGCAGTGGATCGGTTACACCAGATCTCACACAATGTTTGCAGGAGGACTACTCAAGGTATGAAGACCATATTCCCAGTTCTGCCATTTGTCTTTGATTGATACTGTACAAGCTGTACCACCTTTCTGTCCTTTAGTCTTCCATCTAAAATGGAGTTATTAATATGTAATCATTTGTAAAGTAATTTGAAATTTATAGTTGAAATGAGGTACTGGTTTGTTGGGTTTTTTTTTCATCACTGACCCCTCTGGTTTTCTAATTTGTTTTGGTCCCACTCTTCATTCTACATTTGTTGGTGGATTAGTAGGGTATTGAACAGGTTAAGTCACGTGTTGAGTTGTAGTCTTTCTCACCACGTCTTTAAGATGTATACTTTAGCTCCAAGATTCAGGAGCCTCAAGGAGTGGTTCCGTGGCGAAGCCGATTGGTTTAACTTTAACAAATACATTCAAGCTTTATGGTGCTGCAGATGCTCATCAAATAGCTGTTTGCATTTAAGATTTTTTTTTTTAAGAATACATATAGTGAATCAATAAAATGCCATCTCTTATTGCATATTTTATCCATCTCTCACCTAGCAGCTCAAAATATTCAATAGATTTATAATGAACTTCATTGTCCCCAGCTGCACTGGGTTTTTACATCCTTTCACACTTAATCCTCACCATCTGCACATTCAAGATTAGACATGATCCCTAGTGGACCTTGCAGCATATGAGCCTCCAGCTCAGTGGTTCTGACAAATTTCTCTCATCAGTCAAACCACATCCCATGCACCTAAAATTACTTCATAGCATTAGCGAGAGAGAGAGAAGTCAGTTGAGCCAGAGAAATACAGTAATATTACTTTGCAATTATTCAGTACCTGGGAGAATTATACTTTTAAATTACTTATAAATTGTAAGCATAGAGATGTTACAATTTTTCAGGTATTTTAAAATTTTATAACTAAAGTTAAATGTCTCTATCAGCAGAGGGTCTGCCTTCTTATTATACTAGATTTAGAATTTAAAAATAGAAGTTTGATTGTTCAAAACAATCGGGGTACAAAATGTATAGAGATATCTTTTAAGGGTCAGTTCTAAAATTATCATTATGGTTTGAGCATTTTAGATTTTTTTGTTATTATTTGAAATCTTAGTCTTAGAGCTATTTGCACAGAAAAACAGGCAATGCAGTTACCTCTAAATGCTTTAGACAGTAGGCTCTGTATAATTCACTTTTCACATTAATCAAAAATACTTGCACAGCTTTCATTAAAATTGCAAAGTTAGCAGCAATATCCTGGCTACAATGCCTTTGAAGTCATTATTATCTCTGGCTGCAAAATCTAATAATAAGCTGACGTAGTGGCTAGCTCATTAAATGCTGTCTCCTTTGTTGTTGTTTTGGTTGTGGTTTTTTTAAATATTTTTCTAAGGAACAGATTCTTTAGTCCTTTTTCATGTGATAACTAAAGCCTGAAGGATGCAGTCCAGCATTACTGCCCATGTGATCTACGTGACAGTCCAATTATGTAGCTACCTTTGCATATAGCAATTTAAGAAACAGAAACCCATGTTTACCAAACCAGTGTATTTGTTTGTCTTATTGAACATATATAATTCAACTGAAAAGCACAGCAAGTAAGGCAGTGACGTAAATTTAGATGACCAGCACAGATCCACGGTAACTGAATATGACATCATCCTTTTAAGTCTACAGCATCAGTAGATCCCCTAAATTCATGGCATGCTACACATCCCATATGTTTGGGGTTGGGAGTACAGTTTTGCTCACTGGTGTACACACAGGACCAAATTTGTTCAAGTAGTTACATGAAGCTAGGGCAGAAAGTGCCTGAAGGTAGTTCTGATACAGCTAATACACAGCTATATAGGCACGTGGATCTGATGGTTGAAAACACTTCTGCATCCTTCTGTTTAGATACATGCTTAAGTCTTCTCAGTCTTTTCTGTCATTTTTTACCATTTTGCTGGAGAAAAAGGGGCACCTTGAATGGGAAGTTAAAATGCAATTTTTAACAAACTACTATTTAACCAAGAAAAAAAATATATATATATATACACATAAAAGAGTTGGTCTCAACCACAACAACTCTCTTCTTTAATAATTCTGGCTCTCAGAGAAGTTTGAATCTATGTGAAATACCAATTCTGCCCTGGAAAAACACCTCTATTTTCTTGAAAAGCAATGATTATGGTTATCTTCTATTGGAATACAAGAATAATAGGTATTAATGATGGCACTTCTGCTAATGTTATAACCCTTTCTCCCAGCTGAGTGAAACAGGCTTTATTCAATGAACCTCAATGAATCCAATCATTTGAACACCATACAGTAGCACCACTGCAACAGCATCATATAGTATATATAAGCAGTACAAATACATATATTTTAAGTAGCAGCTGTAGATAATAGATTTGTTATATTTACACTCCTCAGTAGCAAATGCTTTTTAAAAAAAATTTAGCCATTATAAAGAATATTTCAAAAGAGTCAGTGAACCCATATGTGATGCAAGATCCCAAAGAATATATCTTGTAATTCCATTTTACTGTCTTCAGTGATTTTTCCATGGATTTCCTCATCCTGAATTTTAGAAAACAATTGTCTCACTGATCATTTTTTTGAATATAAAAGAGTCATTCTTAAGAACATGAAATATGGATGTCAAAACCCCAAAGTACTAGACATAGTTATTCTTCTCAGAGGCAATGAGCATTGGCCCAAAATTCCTGGTTCATAGATCTGAAATTTAATAGGAATTAAAAAAAAAGGAGTTGTCTTATTCTTTGACCTACAAAAAATTAGTCAATTTATGATCTTTTCCAAAGTCAAAGTGCATCCTTTCAGAACCCACACAACAACAAAACTACCTTGGCTATTTCTTCAGAAACTTCCCAAGGATGTTAGGGAGATAGGGAGAGTAAATGGACCTGGAAATAGGATCAGAAAGGAGAAAGAAGTATGATTAGATGGAGAAAATTAGTGGTACCAGAAAGGGTTGGCTAAAAGAGGTGGAAATGTGCAGCTGATGTGACCAAGATAGGCTTCTTGATGGGATTACAGCATATAATAGTATAACTAAATATTTACTGCAATGAGTAGTCACAAGGGAATGCCCATATGCAAAACTCATATTTCCTTCTGATGCTTGACCTTGCAAAAGTGCTCTTTTAACAACAGGATGGGTGTGTATACTAACTGGAATTATACACATACACACTTCATACCATGTGCCAGTTTTCATATGGGGATATTAACATTCCTTAAAAATTAATTAAGCTTAACAAGACACCCATAATTAGACTGCTAAGGTTTATTATTTCTGGTTTACTACTGGGAAACAGATCCACTGAGATAAAGGGCCATATCTAAGTAAATGAATCTCTAGATTATGGTGGGAACACAATCCCAAGGCCCTGATTCTGACTTAAATGACTATTTAAACTTTGAAATCTCTGTGCCTGGGGATAAACCAAAGTTGTCTCTGTTTAGTTCTGAATGTGTCCTTTTCCAGTTGAAATTTTTTTTCTACAGTTGTGTATTAACAGTAATAGTTGTGAATCTTTTCCTTACAAAATTAAATCAATTCAACAGCTTTCTGAACTTCCTCTCATGCTCTTAGTTTTGTGTGCTTGTTTTCAGATAACTTTCAGCAACACATAATCTGTTTACATTCAGCTCTGTGAGATACAGGAACAATGCCTTTACTAAGCCACTGCTCTAGCTAGTTAAAATGCTTTGCAAATTGACAAATACATTAGATAAATTACAGTTTCTTCCATCCAACATTCTGATCAATTTAGACTGAAGCACCTGCAGGTATCGAGGTATTATCTGGATATTTTTTAATCTTCAGTTATACAAGACTTGAGATTTTAGGGAACGTTTCTTCTTTTAGATCACAAATAAACACTAACTAAAGCACAGAAATGAAACCTTGAGGTGACCATAATTTTCACAGGCCATTTCTAACAACCACAGATTAAAATACAGAGAAAAACATTTTTTTCATTTAAAAAGGAAGCTATAAGTAATGCAAGTTGCAAGAGCACAAAGGAACTGAAAGACCATTAGTCTAATCCAAATTGGCAGCTCCTATATTTCTAATGAAAAGAAGCCACATAGCAACCTACAGTCAGTACCATTAGTAAAAATAATGACCTACTGACCTCAAATCACATTTTCTTACTCTCTTAAATTGCAAGATCACTGAACAAATGTGATTTCAGATTATCTTTATCTACTTCCTTATAAAACTTCTACATATGGGGGAGACCTAGCAAGTCCTTGTGCCAAAAACTGTCACAAAACTTGTCAACTTACCTTTGCATACCATTCAGGAACTTGAAAGAAAACCAGCTGTCTTTTTCGGTTTGAAATCCCTCATTATTGATCCATGGAACGTTAATGTATTTCATAGTTTGTTTATTCCACAAAAATAATAACGACTTTGTGTTCAAATGCCAGTTTTTAAGAAATGACAAAACACAAAACAAAGCCAGACAAGCTTCAGTAGACAATCATGTCCTGCTGACGCTCTTGGAAAAGATCAAGACTGTCAGCTTCCACTTTAAAAAAGCCAAAGTAAGTGGTTCCTCAACAGCTCCACAACACCAACGTATTTGGCTCTGCTCTTGGCCAGTCCTGGGCACCAAGCAGACACAAAGGGTATTGAAACATCCTCTGCTTTTGGAGAATCTTTTGTATTATGCTAAGGTTGCAATTTGACTGAGCTCTTCTGTTTTTCTCCCCCCCCTCCACCTTTACAATCTTCCCAGTTGCACAAACCTGTCCTGGACCTTCCAGTTGCTTCTTCAGTTTCCCCTGCCTTCTTCCAGGCAGGTGGTGGCTCAGTGACTCTTTGGCCTATATTTCATGGACAGAAACCTAATATGATAAAATGTAGAATTATCGCCTGTATTATTCATTCCAGCCACATTATTCATTCCAGAAACATGAATTTTCACTAAGCAGCTATTTCAGCAAACTTTTTTTTTTTTTTTTTTTTTTTTTTTTTTTTGGTATAACTAGTCTTGTTTTTTTCCTTCTGCCAAAGCAGTCGGCACTCAACAACCACTCTGTTACTCTCCTCTTGCCAATGTATCTTCTGTTGCGACTTACTGCTCTGCTGCAAGTACTTACAAAATAGCCTGGCTGAAGATGCACACAGAGAGGAACTCAAGAACGACCTCCACCAGCAGTACCAGGAACAGAATAATTTTGAAAAAGTGAAAGTACAGTATCACCTTGTCAAACACAACAGATAATGAGCTTGGAATCAGTCTCCAAGTTACGTGAACCGAAAAAGACGAAAGCTGGCCAACTACTGGTTGGTTATTACAAAGTGTTCAAAATCTGTCAGTCACATGGGAACCTTTTGACAGATGATACCTTTTCCTGCTCCTAAAAATGACAGATAAAAAGAAAATATCAAAAGAGAAGGATATTGTTTACTCGGCTCTCCAACCTGTGAGTTCAAAAGGTGTGCTGGCAAGCCCTCTGGTTTCTCTCCTGATCTATAAAGACTCTCAGAAAGGCTCCAAAATCATCTTCAGACATTGAGAGCTATTAAGCACTTCAACTACCTTCTCCCTTAGACTTCTGCTTTATTTCTGGCCCCAGAAGAGGGAAGTGGGCAAAATGGCAGACAAAAGTATAAGAATAAACAATTACTGAATGTCAAAACTATCCAATTCAGACAAGAAATAAGTATACTTTTTAAACAATGAGAATAATTAATCATTAGAAAAGTCTGTAAATTATTATGCTAGATTCTTCATAATTGGCCACTTTAAAATGAAGAAGGAATTTATTTTTGGAAGATATGCTCTACTTTGAATAGGAATTTAATGAGGGAAATTCTTTGCTCTGTGTTATTCAGAGGTCAAAACAGATGATCAAAATGATCCTTCCTGGATTCACCATCTGTAAATCTATGTCTGTCTTTCACTAGGAATTGCATTTATGTGCTTCAGAATGAGAATGAGAAAGAAATATACTTCACTAAGGTAGAATGAATTAAAATCTTGGGCAATTTTATTTTTACTGCACTGAAGTCTATAGTATTGATGCTAAAGCAACATTTTCTTTATTTGTTAAGGAAACATGGTGCAAAGATTATGATGTGTTTACTATTATTCAGTACCAATTTAATGTAAAAATTGTCTGAACTTTGAAAAGTAATTTAAAAATTTTTCATAAATTCTTAACTGTTAAAATAGTAAAAGGTAAAGTGATATTTAACAGTGAGATGCAATGATATACTAAATAACATAGTTATAAGACATATAGAAACATACAAAAATAAGACAACCTAATTATAGATTTAATGGTGACCTATCTGACAATATCTTAATGACATCCTTTGAACTTGCGCACAAGATAATGCAGACTGCTAACTTCTGCTGCATGCAAGCTCCCAAAACAGATAATTATGCATTTTTTTTAGAAGTTAAATGTAACAATCCTTATTAACATTATGGTGCTAATACTGTCTTGAAGTACCCTATGGTACATGGGGTACTAGTCTTTTCAGGGTTGTTTTGATTTGTTCAGTTCTCAGTGCTACAAAAGAAGATTATATTCTACTTAACCCTCTATAATATTTTTCATAGCTTTATGCACTCTTATTGTGGAAAAGGAGTATCTTTCTTCTCTGCTTGCTAATAAGCTTAGTTCTGAGCAATATTCTTTGTATTGATTTTCCCCCCTATACATGAAACAAAAAGCTGCCAGAGCTTAATATTTACAATGTGCATGACATTCTTTTCACCTATTCCCCCTCCTCTTACTATGCATCCTCACATCCCTTTCTCTAACTTATTCAATTGCATCATCTACATTTCTTTTATCTACCCATTCTCCTTTCCATCTCCCTGCCTACTCTCACTTTCTCTAGCAATCGCTTTTCAGCTTGCAGGCGGGTGCTTGAACTGTGCAGATGGAGAGCCCAAGCTCAAGCTTCTTGGTCATTTCATCAAAAAACATGGAAGGAATGAGATTTAAAAAAAAAAAAAAGAAAAAAAAGGTAATAGAAAGAAAGGAAAGAAAGTAACAACACTTTAGAAAAGAAATAGAAACAAAACGGGTTTAGGCTGTATAACGATGCTTACACCAAGAATAAAACCGCTGTGAGTCACAGAACTGAAGATTCTGCTTTGGAAGAATTAAAGTTGGAAAGGAAAACCTTGATGTTCCAAAACAAATAAACAAACGAAAGACCCAACAAGATGAATTTTTGATTGTGAACTGAAACAGTGTAGAAAAAATATAATGCAGGGGGACGATTTAAATGCTGACAGCTTTTCAAATCAATCCTTCATTTCATGATGTAGAGCTTTGACACTCCCTGTCTGAAAATTCAACTTTTATTGGCATTTTCTTCTTTCTCTCCTGGCTTAGTTTAGCTTTGAATCTCCTGTTCTGCTGCTCCTGGGTGCAAGACGCTGTTAACAATTTGACATTCCTCCCGCTGTGCACTAACCACATTCCAGCTCTTGCTCCTACTGATTGCAAATGGGACACAGGGATCTCTCAGATAAACATATTTGTCAAGGTATCACAACACATGGTTACACTTATGCCTTGGCAGTTATCAGTACCTATCTGGCAATAAAAATCTTAGGAATAAACAGCTCTGGTACAGAGCATGAAAATCTGGGATGGACAATTCATTTCTCCTAAAGTACAGAATTGTCTCCCAGTGGATTCATTTTATTCTACATTAAATGCCCATGTTTAAAAGGATAGTAACATAGTTTTATCCTAAAGAGCTTACAATCTGAAAGACAAGGGATACAAAAACACATAACGTGATGGGGAATGATGACACCATAAATGTGTGATCAAATCATAATTGCAAATACAAATGGTAAATGTAATTATATTGATGTTAGCTAGTGTTCATGTCTTCTGTCAAAAACCTTGTGTCCTGAGACATGATCCACCAAGCAATTTCAGTATATCTAATTCTTATTTAGTTATCTACTTCTACCTAATTCCTGTTACGCATTACTTAAATAAAGTCAAATTAAACCTTTGCTTTTGTTTCCCTTGTATACTTGACGAGGGAGACCCGGGGGGAAGGGAGGGAAGTGAAAACAATAAAAAGGATAATAAAATTATCTTATGAAAAAAAAAAAAAGGGAAATGTACATATGAAACATACAATTAACAGTGGCTGATTTTGCCTTCTTATGTTTCTGAATAATTCAACACTTGGGGGGACATTTGGGTACAATTTTTTTTCTTTTCCAATTCCCCCACTAACCTCTAATTTAAAAGACAGACTGAAAAAAACCCTCATTCAACAGTAAAGATATGGAGAGGTTAATAGTTACCAGAATAAGTGTGCTAAATATATATACTAAATTAAGTGTTAAAGCACAAAACAGAGACATTTTGTGTCTGGCTTTTACTTCCACATTTACACATTCCTTTTATTTCTGTATATACCCAGACTTTTTTTCAGGGGGTGGGGGTTGGGGAGTGTTATATTTCTGAATTCTAATTCTCACCCAACAAACAAGTTGGTTTTGTTTTGTTTTGTTTTGTTTTGTTTTGTTTTGTTTTTCCCATGCACAGCTCTGTGCTAAAAAGCAGAAACATTACACCCAAATTTAAAATTCCATGACCTGATTCAGCAAGCATCACGGAATTTAAGACCAAGAAAAATCGTGACCTAGGAGACAACTATGTCTAAAAAAATTAAGAAATCACTGTATAGAGTCATGGCATCACAGACACCGCAATAATACTTGCAGCTTCAGATTTTGACATTCATAGGTTTTCTTTAACTTACAATGGAGAAAACATCTCAGTTTCCCCCATCTCTCTAAAAGTTTTTAAGCTGCTTTAGTCAGCCATGATGATGGCAACACATATGACACCATTCTTAGAACTTTGAAGAGAACTGGAAAAATTTGCATAGTGTGGAGAAGCCAACAGCTTATTGTATGCAAGTTAAAAACCTCTCCAACTAATATGTAAAACACTTATTAATTTCCACAGCTGGGAAACTAGGGGTCTGAAATAACTTTAGTAAAATCATGAGAGAGAACAAAAAACAGCGTAAGCAGTAAGTTCAGTCATCACCACTTTCACTCCTACACAACAGTTATCAACTCATCTCTCAGTGTTGCAGGGACGTAACAGCTGCTTTTTCTATAGTGAGCTGGAAATAACCTCCTGTAAGCAGACATGACACATTGCATGTTGGACTTTGTAACCCATTCTATTCCCAACACTACAGTCAGCTGACAGCACCCCAAGGTCTGCAGGAGATACCATGACTGCTGGGCCACACAAAGTGGGCTTTGCCAGTCTAGGCTGCCAGTAGGTACATGGTGAAAGCAAATTGAAAGCTGATACCAAAATTATACCAGAATTCCCGTAGTTACTGATTACAGGAGAGGACCCTGCCTTGGTATGCACTTCTCCTACTCAATCCATGATGTTCCCTTTCCTATTCATGTGACAGCTTCAGTAGCAAGACCTTCAAATTACAAAGTTTGAGAGAAGAGATTTACCTATTACATAAGGAACATGGTGGCTTATTTTATTCATCTAAATCCATTAAAATGCAGATATTAATTACCTATGGTAATTACCTCACAAATAGAAATAAATGTGCTCCAGTGTATAAGTGTTATTGTTACAGTCCTTCCTCACATTTTTTGCTGTGGCTTTGTTTAGTTAAAAATTTTGTATGAAAGTTGAAGAAGACATCTGATACATATGTACAGATACGTTATTCTTTTGACCCCCATTCCTATTGCTATTTCGTAAAATGATGGCATCTATGACAAAAGCAGCAAAACATTAGACTCTTATTCTAATACTAAAAGGAAAAACATGAATAAATAATCCTGAATGCTGAAAATTGTCACAGAGCTGTTTTAATTACTGTTTGTACTGTGGCATGTGCTTCAGGCTACATGGAAAACAGATCCCTGCCTGTTATTCATTAAGCAATTTTTCTTATGCACAATAAGCTATTATGGTAATAATTAATATCCTATAAAAGCAATTTAAGAAAATAGAAGAGATACACACCACAGCCAAAACCTTTTACTCTGGTACATGAAACTTTTTCTCTACTTCATGGCACATCCACGGAAGTTTTGCTTCCACAATGCACTTTTAAAGTCAACTCAGAGAATTTATTCTGATTTCACTCTCTCTCTACACTAAGACATACAGAAAAGTAAGAGCATGTGCTGTGGCACATTTTCTTCTTACAAAACAAATTTCTGGCAGTATAGATTCTCGCAGAATGCCATTAACCTCTTGGGCAAAATAGTATTTCTAAGTACATCTCCATGAATTTGGAGACAAGAAACAGGCAGTATAATTTTGTGGTGGCTTTGAAATACACAAAAATACTTTATTGGGCCGACATAGCTTTCGGCACTAACTCTCTGAAGTACCCAGTAATGGAGAAAAAAGAAAAGAGACAAGGCTAGAATTAATTTAGTCTAGCACCATATATGGGCTTCAGCCCTTTACACACAGTATGAAGTTCAATTTTTTTCAGTTCACACTTATAATTATGTTTCATTCTTGTTACACAGACTCTGCAGGAAGGGTTTTGTTGGTGGGTGCTTTTGTCCTTTTTTCCTCACATTTCTCTTGGTTCACAGGAATACAGAGGTCATTATGACAAATAGCAATAAGAGTATTTTTTTTTTCCAAAGAAACTTTTATCACACAAAAATATAATTCAGCTTTTGTTTATTAGTCTTAAGAAGTGGTGGGATGAGATACAGTTACAAGCTAAACAATCAGCATGTCTTGCAGGATATAAAGAAACCTAGCTAAAATCTTCTGGGATAGGTACTATTTTAAAAATGCACATTTCCGCCTCAGAAAGCTTTACCTCCTGTTGACATTTATTGAATCATAGAATCATACAATGTTGTGGGTTGGAAAAGACCTTTAAAGGTCATGTAGTCCACTCCTCCCCTCCATGAGCAGGGACGTCTTCAACTATACCAGGTTGCTCAGTGCCCCATGCAACTTGCCCTTGACTGCTTCCAGGGATGGGCCATCTACGACCTCTCTGGGCAACCTCTTCAGTGTTTCATCACCCTTGTAAAAACTACCTTCCTTTTATCTAGTTTAAGCTTACCCACCTTGAGAATAAAAACATTACAACTTGTCTTATCGGTACAGCCCCTACTAAAAAGTCTGTCCCCATCTTTCTTATAAACCCCATTTAAGTATTGAAAGGCCACAATAACATCTCCCTGGACCCTTCTCTTCTGCAAGCTGAACAGCCCCAAGTCCTTCAGCCTGTCCTCATAGGACAGGTGTTTCATCGCTCTGATCATTTTTGTGGCTAGGGTGACTTCACAGAAACACAAAACTCAGGCATTTAGGGATTGCAGATATTACCATGGCTTCATCTCTTGCATGCTGACTCCTCTCTCAAAGGTTTTTTATTGTTGCTTTTTGGTTTTGGTGTTTGTTTTGGGTTTTTTTTTGGGAAGGAAAGACACTGCAAAATCCACCCATCTGGAGTAGGTCAAGGAGATCCAAAGGCATTCATATATAGAGATGATCCATTCCTAAATTGCTGCAATATAGGATTGAAGCCTTTCTTTGACACTTTCTGGATGAATCCATGCCTTTGCAGGGCTCTTACTTCATTTTCTGATGGCGATAATAATTTAACCTATGCTAATAGGTGACTATGGATGCTACAGTTTTCAGGCAGGAGTGAAATTATGACTGTTCTAAGTTTATTCCTCAAAAGTAAAATCCTAAATACAATTCTAGCAATAGAGAATACTAGTTGATAAGATGTGCCCTACTTTTGAAGACAGGTAGTTCCAAAATATCCTGTCCTTTTCTTTTTTAAAAACAAGTAATTTTGATTTTTAAATTGAAAGTTGGCTAAGAGAATCAGAGGAGGGGTTAGCCATTCAATGTTACAGATGACTGAAGAGAGACTTTTTTTGTGTGACCAGACATCAGTAATCAGTAGTTTTCACTGACTTCATCAAATCACGTATTTTTATCATTTACTTAGTTCAAACTCAACATCTGACGCATGGCTGCCTTTGATTCAAGACATTCAGAGTGACAAGAAAAAAGTTTACTGTTAAAGATTAATCATGTTCTTCTGTTCCCACTCTCCTTCTGCTCTTAGATTTAGGAGGATGCACTCAACTGTAGCTTTATTTTCACATTATGAAAAAATATGGTTTAGATTCCATGTATTTGTAATTTATTTTTTCACATTTCTTACTCAATAGACACAAGCATACATTTTGCCTGTAATAAACATTTATTTCATTCATTATTTTTGTACTTGACTAACACTTTCACTAAGTCCTTCTGTTCATCTGTCCGTCTAAAATGTGTAGTTTGTCTTTTTCTTCTTTGTTCTTGTCACCTTTAAGACGTCGTTATGGTCATTAACTTTCAATTTAGTATCACTTGGCCAAATTCTTACTCCTGCCTTCCTTCTGGTACAGCAAGCATTGCTACTTTTGCAACTGTTTTAAGGCACAGCTCCAATCTTCCTGCTCTAAGAAAATGCACGTGCTGTATACATCGTACTTACCATCCACAAGTTCTAACACCAAGATATGACATTTTCCTCGCATATATGATTCTTATTTAGATTTTATATATAAAGGAAGAAACTGTTTAGAACGAGGGTGGTGTTTAACTGTAACAGGTTATCCAGAGAGCTGGTAGATGCCCCATCCTTGGAAACAGCCATTGTCAGGTTCGATGGGGTCTCTGAGAAACCTAGTCTAGTTGAAGGTGTTCCTAATTATTGTAGGAGGGTTGGACTAGATGACCATTAAATGTCCCTTCTCATCCAAACTACTCTATGATTTGATGATTCTGTCACTTTCTCCTTTACCCTTGATGTGAATCTTCATTCTATATAAAGCCTACTATATCAGGAGCAGAGGTCCTGCCATTCTAAAGCTGACCACATGTTAATCAAAACACAGTCATGGAAAAAACAACTGTTCAAAATATCTCATCCATTTCTTATCCTAGGCCTAAAAAATTGATATTTTCATAGTAAGTAGCAATACTTCCCACAATTGCCACCAATGTCTACAGAATGCTAGCTTTTATTCTAAATGATAATAAAAAGGGGTTCTGTCATTTATAGTTGCAAAGATAACTACCAAAACATGAAAGCAAAGATTATCAATGCCATAGATGCCTCCTAAGCTGCAGAGTCTCTGCTGCTGCTCTGAATGAGATGCTAAGCAGCCAAAGTGATTTTTTTTTTAAATAATTAAAAAAAAACCAAACAGAAAAGCAACTTTTCTCACTTTTTCAGACTGCTTCCTTCCCACATACTGTTGTTCCTAATGAACACAAAGCAAACTATTTTCTTCTCTGTCCGTCTAGTCTGCCAGCTTCTCATGATAAAAAGAAACAATTAGAAAAAACTGGAATTAAAAAGCATTCCTCTTTCTGAAGGCAAGCATGGTGTTCTGCACAAAGGACAAGAGAGAAGTAGATGTGATCAGAGGGGAGGAAGGGGAAGGACAGTGGGTCACCTCGTTCCACCTTTGTGTTCCCTCTGTTATTGCAATCTTTTTACCCTTTCTGGACTTTCATCTACAGGAGCCCATTGCCTCACGCATAGTTTGTTAGCTGCAGGCAGTTAGCTGCTACACCTGACCTGAAGAATGCAAACACATTTCTGCAACCTCTATACACGGCACTGCAGTCATTTCTTTTACCAGTGAAAGATGTGATGGCCTTGACATCGAATGGTAGATGTCTCTTTGATAATACCATCTGCCTCGCTCAGAAAATGGTAACTTATCTGAATCTAAGACTTAAAATCCAATTCTAAAAACATTGATTTCAACAACCCCCCGTATTTCTCTTTCAGAGTAGAAATAATCAATACTTTGGCTATATTACTGCTGATGGGTTTTACCTGATTAAAGTACAACTGTGAGGACAGATAAATACATTGGTGAGATGAGTGCAACATAGGAAGAAGTGCATCATGTATCAGCAAAATCCTGACAGTCAAGAGGTTAACTGCAATGCTAGAATGAAACATATAAAAGTAATCACTTTGTATTGTCAATTATTTGGAAATGTGGACATAAGCCAAGTAAATGAATGTGGCATTTTCCTTTCAATAAACTAAATACTGGATACCACATGTCACCAGTAATTAGACATTTTAACTGTATATTAAATTAATTAAATACAATAGTATAAAATATAGTACTTTTTTAAAGAATGAAAAAAATGAATACAAAACAGTGGAATTAAAAGGGGGTAATCCTCATTTATACAATTACATTAGCAATTACAGCAGCCCTACAGAGTTAGTTATTGCCCTGTGATCGACTAAATCTTTCTGTGGTAATGGGCATTGCATTCAGAACTGAAAGATGACATTTTATGGACTGCTGGAGGCTTTTAATTCCTTTATGGCACATTAAAATATAGTCAGTCTTTTAGCCATTTTAACCTTGTTTAGCACAAATGGTTGAACTTGAAATTCATCGGCTTATATGGTCCATGAAAGATATCATTAAGAATTGCTGTACTGGAATTTATTTTTTTTAACTTGTAATGCATTTAATTATTAACATCCCTCTATCATTTATGGCCCATTGTTTTTCAGATTTTCCACATCCTTCACCTTACATGTTCAAAGAGTTACAGGAGCTATAACATAATATTCCAGATATAGACAAAGACATTCACTGTTATCACTAGACCCTGCATTAGTCAGCAGCATCTATACTTTGAGTCCTGGTAATTATACAAATATCCAAGGTTAAGCTGAATAATAACCTGAGGGCAAAGATACCATATGCACAATACAGTCAATTTTGAGGCTCTATATGCTCGTACTCCACAGAATATATTTTTCGTGTATATACATATGCATTATTTTAGCTGTTCTTCCTTTAGGATAAGGTGACCTCTAAAGGTAATTTTATTTATGTTCCTGTGATCTACAATACAAATTCAGGAACACAGGTTAACTATCTGATTTTCAGTACAAGAGGGCCTGTAACCTTCACAGGTTATTAATTTTCATAAGTTTGCCTTGAACAGCTCCAGTGTTGTTAGATTTAATTTGTGATATTCAAAAGTTGAACCTTCTGCAAAATTCAACAAGCAGGACTTGCCTTTGAAATAGGACAGGAAAAAAAAAGCACCATAAAACCCAGCCCCATTCACCTAGCCAATACTTGTCTTTTACTTCTATGTATGTTGAAACAATTATTTCTTTTGTAACACTGCTGAAGGAGTCAAGGATGTTGTCTCTTTTTTTTTTTTTTTTTTTTTTTCTATGCAAGAACAGAGCTGTATGAATAAAACACTGAGCACAGAGTTATCTATTTGCCTTTCCTTGAATCATTAGATTTTGGCCACTGTTTGGTAAATAAAGCTGGACTAGGTCTTCCAACAAACCCCTTCCCTCTGGTTGGCATTTCCCATCTGCACACCAAAACCTAAATTCTTGTCTCCCGTCTTGGTACAGTGTACCACAGGGAAGTCCAGCCTAAAAGGGCTACTATAAAGGTGCCCATACTTTTTCAACTTTATGTCAATGCTCTGTAAATCAATACAACTCCAAACACTACTCTT